>PUQB01000160.1:43765-183115 GCA_003024785.1 Selaginella tamariscina
ACTCAAGTTATGAAATCGACGTCAAGTTTGTTTAACCCATCAGATCTTTTCTTGGTTTTGACTTTGAGATTAAGTATTGACTAGCACTTAGCAAGTTCAATCCAACGCACTTTTACGACAAGCATATGCTGGCAATGTCGAATTTGACCAAGAAAAGCAAGTGGTACTTGGTCCCTAACGCCTCCAAGCACTCATTGTTCATGTTGCACCCTTCGACTCCAGCCTTCTTGACATTATCTGCTCTGAACTTGTCTATGATCCACTAGCTCAAGATATCTTGAGTCACCTTGCAGGTAACACGTCATCCATCTCACAACCCGACTTCAGTCTATTCGATTAGCCAACATCTGCTTCTCCGTAATAACTTGGTTTATGTTTCATTGCTACAATCTTACCATGACACTTTGCTTACTTATCACTTTGGCATTACGAAAATAGTGGAATTAATCAATCATAACTATTAGTGGCCCCAACTACGCCAGTCGATGGAAGAATTTATTCATACCTATGACATCTATGCTCGCTCTAAAATTCCTCATCATTGCTCATATGGTCTCCTCCAACCGCTTCAAGCTCCAATAGTGCCTTGGTCTTGCATCTCGATAGACTTTGTGACTGGTTTGCTTGCCAACTCAAGAATTTGACACTATTCTCGTCGTTGTGAACCATTTTACTAAGATGGTTCACTTCCTACCACCCTGATAACATTATCAACAATCATGATCTACAGTTTATTGTCAAGTTTGGCAACGACTTCTTGAGCTATTCAAGATCAAGAGGTCGTTATCTTTGAGTTATCATCCAAAATCTAATGGTCAATTGGAACACACTATCCAAACCCTCAAATAGTATTTATGGTGCTTCATCAATTACTAACAAGATGATTAGTTACTATTACTGCCCTTAGTTAAGTTCTCCTAACAACAATTCCAAACATGTCGAGAAAACCTATTATGTTTCATACAGATATGTCAATGCAAGGATATCTTGGGCCTAATCCGGATCCAAATAGTGATGCTCCATATTATAAAGTAAAGACAGATGGTTTTCCACTTCAAAGTTTCAAAGACCGACGTGTAGTTGCTAAGGTGTGTATGTATATTATAAAAACACGTATTCATTTTAAATTATAAAAAATATAAGAAACCACGTACATGCACATGTGGCGTGCGTGCGTGTGTGTGCATATGTAGTCATGGGGTTTAATGTATGTTTTATGGTATATATTCAGATGAAACAGGTTGCTCCTTGCTGTACATTCAGGTCGGGGTATCGTATCACGGTGTCCTCGGGCATGGACTATGCTTTTGCAAGTGGCCTTGTTGCTTATAATACACCACCCTGATAAGTGACATGTACGTGTATTTTTGTATATGAAAAAGTGTATTATCCCTTTGTGTGTGCGAGCGTGCGTGCGTGTGTGCGTGCATGTGTGAGAGAGAGAAACCAAATGCGTAAAAACATTGTAACCTTGTAAGTTTTCTAACCTTGTAAGTATCTTTTCATTGAATACTAAGACTTTTCACAATCCACGATAATTTTTTTGACTCATGATAATTTCAATACTAATGTTTCATTCTCTTGTTATTTACTTGTTATATTATTAATTGTTCTAGTAAACCACATTATTAATAATAAACTAAAAATGTAATTTCAAATCCTTTACTAATATAAATAATTATTATCAATAAGCCACATTATTAATAGCTGAAAATGCAATTTCAAATCCCTTTATTAATACAAATTAGTGTTATTCATGCAATATTATTCTTAGATGAGTTATAATAAATACTAGTTCACATGTTCATCATTAGTGGGATTAATTATTTAATAATAAATTATTAATTAATGAATTTTTAATCTAATTATTATCTTGAGTTTATACTAAATTGAACCCTTAACCCATATTTAGTGAGTTTATTTAAGTTTAACTATTTAATAACTCATATGGTGATTTTATTTATAAATTAGACTTTTATCTTTAACCTAACGAGTTTATTCCTAATTTGGATAATTAATTCTTAACTTTGATAAATTTATTTTAAGAAGATCTTAAGCATGAGCTATTTAATGGCTTTAACTCAATTATTATTAATTTAATGAATTTATTTTTAAGTTTTTAGATTTACCCATGATTAAGAACTATTAAATGACCTTGTAAGATTATACTTTAACCCACTTATTGTATTAACAATGTGGCTTATTGGTTGGAGCTTCTCTTCTTCGATGCACATCCATCCGATATTTCATGTTTCTTTTCTTGAGTTGTACCATTCGAACATACTCCCTAGTCAAACTTTACCACCTCCACTCCATTTACAATTAATAATGATTTAGAATATAAAGTTAAACTTTAAGTTCCTTTGCCACCAACTTTAATTATTTGGTTAATTGGGTTGGCTACCCTTCAAGTGAGAGTTCTTAGGAACCCACAATAAATCTGCAACAATTCATGATGTCATTAACGAGTTTTATTGCAAGTATCCAAACAAGCTCAACTCTCAAAAAAGAGGATAACAATCTAACTTACAGATAAACTCATCGTGATAAGAATAACAAATAAAGGCATTGATAGTCAAAACTTTCTACAAGGTTATGTAGTCTTGATGTGCATCGAAGAAGCCAGACCTACTCACTAATATGATAAACCAAATTGTTCTTTATGATACCGATTGGTAATTGTCTTTTGATGTTCTTGTGCCTCCAAAAGATGTTGATCAAGTGTAACTTGAATAGACTGGAGATGGTCAAGTTAATCTTTGGTAGACGGATTTATCGAACTCTCAGGCATCCATTCTAAATGTTAACATGTCAAGGCATAGATGGTTGACCTCACCATGAACAATGGATGTGTATTTATATCCGACCCGGCATAACCAAACCAAACAGTGTGTAGTGAAGAATGCTGCATAATTAATATTTATAAAAATTAATATATTATTATTTTTTATATAGAATTAATTTAACTTACTTTTCGACATAATCTGAGTATTGATGTATCCTTTGAATCTTTAATAAGTATTGTTGTTGGGCTGAATTTGTGATGCTTTACTCTGAATACCACATTATTTCGAAAATCTGTCACCTTATTTCTCTCCTTATACATTAAACAAAGCTCTTCCTTGTGTAAGCAGAACTTTGTATCAACTATTTCCCTTAATATGTAATTGGATGAGGAAGAGTAAGCAGTGGAGACTGAAGAAGAAATATAGAAGAATCCATCAATGTTTAATGTATATCTTGCTACATATATATTACTACACACACGTGTATGTGTGTATGTGTGTGTGCGTGTGTGTAAAAAACAGATTTGGGCTGGAAGGAGGCACAAAAGGACGTTAAACAATGTGTATATGTGGATATGCAATTTCCTTGTTTTAAAAAATGGCCGTTTATGGAGCTTTGTCCTCTGCTCGTGAAAAACAACTTTAAACCTTAAACCCTAAACCCTAATTTTAACGGTAACTTAATAATGTTTAATATTATAATTGACATACATCCCATTTAACCCTTAACAGCATAAAATTATATTCTTAACCCACTTCTGTGTGTGTCTTATATGTATGTGTGTAAGTGTGCACGCTCGAATTGTGTGTTTGTATGTGATTCTTATTGGGTGTGTGTATCTGTATGTATATTAATTTTATATTGTTACTAGGTTAAAACGGACGTTTATACACAATGTGTATTGATTTATATTGTCATTGGGCTAAAACGACTGTATTGATTTCATATTGTTCTGGGGGTTATATATATATATATATATATATATAACAAGAAAAAGAATAAATTGCTTAAATTTTACAATGTTCACATGCTACATTCAGGTGGTGGAGTGGGATAACGTGTAGAATCAACACAGTAATCATAAACCATGTAATTATTTTTAACCCACCTTAACCTGTGTAACTGGTTCTGATTAAGCTCATAATAAGGTTCCTGGTTCCACCAAGAACCAGCTGCCACGTCTCCACAGTGTTCCAGGTTGTCACCGTCGCCGTTGCCGGCATTCCATTCACAAGCGTCCACGGCGAAGCTCCGGTACGATGCAACAAACGGAGCTCTGTTCCAATCGATCTTTACCAAGCCTCCACGTGTCGCCCATTGATCACCGTTCCAGATGCTGGAATATGCTCCCATTGGTTGCTTTGATGGGAACGGTAGTCCTTTTGCTTCGTTGTTTTTGAACACCCTTATCGGAACCTCGTCCACTAGAAATCTGTAAATGTAATATACATACTTATATAACACAAATGTATAATATACACATATGCACACGTATGCACGTATGCACTTACAAACTATGTGTTCGTGTGTGTGTATAGAGAGAGATAACATAAATGTATAATATACACATATGTACTTAAATGTATCTTGTGTATATATATATAGAGAGAGATACCATAAATACACATATGCACACGTATGTACTTACAATGTATCTGTGTGTGCATATATATAGAGAGAGAGATTTCATGTTATTTTCTCATTCACATGTGGTCAATACAAAACATAGACATCTATACATAAACAGACACGTACATACATACAAAGCACACTCATTACACGCATGTACAGACACATATGGTACACACACACAGATGGTTAATACAAAAACATATATAGACATCATACATAAACAGACACACACACACATATGCATAATTACATGCATATAGAGAGAGAGTTATACTTTTCCACATTTACTATGGGTGGTTAATACAAAACATATATAGACATCATTATGTAAACACACGCACGCACGCACACGTATACACGTACACAATCTGGTGTTGGTTCCAGAGAACAGAGTAGGAATGGAAACTGGTAGTTGGATCAAACCAGAGGAATATCCTCTGCTCCCTCTCACCTACACCATTGGAAATATACGTTTGTCTGGAGTACGTAATGGCTCCCCGGAAACATTGCCTAGAATTCGAAGTCAAGCTCGTCTCTGTTGTCTGCTTGACCCGAAGTCAACTGCAACAATTAATATAATAAATAAATAAATAAATAAAATCTCTCAGAACCATGATAAACATTGAAATTATATTGTAGAAATATTTCATATGTTACTATAACACACACACACACACACATATATATAGAGAGAGAGAGAGAGACGTAGTATGCTGTGACTGTTCCAGCGGAGTCACCGGGGGACCAGCTTCATATCCATGCTTATACTTCCAAATAAAAACTTGCTCTTAGAGGCAAACCCAGAGCCTGAAATGGTAAACTTCAAATAAACATAATTTCATATATATTCATTTAAACAGTATTATATTAAAGGCACACTTGTGAATAAAACTAGTTATATACATATATGCATATACGAGTCAAAGTAGACGTATAGAAGGTTATATATCAGAAACTGCATTACATTGTTAGATATGAATTCAATTCATACACATACACTTGCATATACGTATGTAACTATACATATATATATATATATATATATATATATATAGAGAGAGAGAGAAGAGAGAGAGAGAGAGAGAGATGTTACTTTCCATTCACATATGGTTAATACAGAAATGTATATCTACACACACACACACACACACACCTGAGGAGTTATCGAGGCGTAGTTCGAGCGATTTACCGTCAAAGAAGGTGTTAACATGATCAGGGGACCATGTAACAGCAAAATCTGTAATGAAATTCTTATTCACAGAAGCTGCAAATACATTAGAGAGGCAAAAGAGTGAAACTAAGGCAAATCGAACATTCTCATAGTTTCACACACAAACTAAAAATATATATATATTACATATATAATACGCTCTATATATACGCTATACACGTGAAACCAAGGTGTGATTGGTATTGTGCAGACAGATTTTTACTTTTAGGCTGGAAATATTCCTGCCAGTGTACCGTACATAAAAATTTTAATACAAGAAGTATATTTTATCGTATTATTATATATAGTATATTATATATATACATATGTAAGTACCTAGTTCTATACATTAGTATACGTATACTTAAACATAAACACAGAGTACATGTACTTTCTCTACGTGATATACGTAGGTGTAGGCTTGAATCATGACTCAATATACTCTCAATCAATAATATTCTTTATCTATATTATGTTTAAAATATTATTTATTAATTATTAAATATTAACTTTATATTTGAAATATTATCTCATCCGGACAATTGCAATCACATCGCCGGGTTTAATATACGTTGTAGGATTTGAAAATATGAAAGGTTAAATTAATTAATACCTATTTTACGTAATCTAACAAATTTAGTGTAGTTTTTCCACGCAAGGGTTCTTTCAAACACAGCTGGCTCTGCGTGTAAATTTATACGCTTTCCAGCTAATTATTATTTATTAAAGTTTGTACCTTCTGCACAATATATTCCCCTCAGAAATACTTAGTATAGATTAGACACTTCAGTTTACCTTTGCTTGCTAAGAAAGAAAGAGATCAATATTTAATAATTTAATGAGATTTCAGAATATTATAATTTAAATTAAAATTGTAACGCAATATATATGGAAATTTTTTAATATGTAAAATAAATAATAAATTAAATGAATCATCCTAGGCTATATGCTACAAATATTAAATTTATTCTAAATTCGTGATGTAAATTTAATCTTAAAGTAATTAAATATTGAACAAAAAATATACTTAAAAGAATCCGAAGATTGAATCTCCTTTTTCATATATAATCATAAAAGAATATATTTAAGAAAAAGGAGACTCAATCTTTGGATTTTTTAAGAATATACTTTAAAACCTTTTGTAAAAAATTAGATTATCTTATTATTTTTATACTTAAAAAGATAATATATTTAAAGTAAAGGGGACTTGATGAAGTAACATACATTAATCAAAACGTTTAAATTATTTAATTTAAATTTTAATTAATTAAAAAAAAAAAAATAATTTAAATTTTAAGGGTATATTTTGATTTAGATTTAATTAATTTTAAATTTATAGAGAGAGAATAAATGATTGGCAAGGAGTATAATATTTTGAAATCTGTTCTTATATTCTTTTAAATTATGAATAGTTAATCATGAAGAAATTCTTTAAAAACATTATAACACAACTCACAGTATATAATATGCATTTGACATGTGTGTCTATATTGATTTAAATTCAGCTTCTAATAAATTAATTTAATAGAACATAATTATAAGTCCTAAGTAGGTTGAATAAATTTTCCTTTGAGTTTTGAGCGTGTTGCATATATGTTTAGGAAGAGAGTCTATTGCATTTCTTATTTATCTATTATACATTTGTAATATAATCTGATAATATATATATATATATATAATATAGTATACATGTGTGTATAGATTATAATACATTGGGAGAGATGGTTATCATTCCCATTTAGACTTTGATTGCTAACTTAGGGACTGTCAGTTTTAACATATAATAAGTAATATATTAGAATTTAACTACATGTAATTCTATGTAATAATATGAGCAGATAATTATTATATGTTAACCACTTTTGGTTACCATATATATATATGCACCATTGAGTTTATTAAATATATTCTACTATATCTATACCATATTTTTGTGTATATAATGAGTAGTTATATATATATAGTTAGTTAGCTGGTTGGAGTGACTATTTCCTGCACTCATATGCTGCACACCTGGAGCATGCGATTGTATAAGTATACACCAATATACTTTTAATTTGACCTTGGCACACAGGTTCATTTATTAATAATGATATGGATAAATTTATTGTAAACCAGACTTGTGATAGAAATGTGTATCTTCATTATTTCAAACCCTAACTTATATATAAGAGTGAATGGTCCAAATTGAATCAAATCTAATGGTTATTAAAATCCATTATGCTAATAATAATATGTGCACATGCAGGCATACACGTGGATCTTACATCATCCCCTCCTCTGGCAAGGATGTAAGTTGGTTAGGGTTCTCTTGTAGATGGGCTAAATTTAGAAGAACATCAAGAAGAGGCACTGGTGGATCTGTAGGCGGCAAACTTGTTCCTGTTTCACAAAATGCTTCAATCATTGCACATGTACAATTCCGGAGGATTCGGTTGAATGTCGTGCCGAACCTTATAAACTTGCGGCCTTACTTGCCGTAGCACTCGATACGGTCCTTCCACTGAGGAAGGAGACTCTTAGCTAAACCACATACCGTAAACTTGGGAAAACGAACCAACACTAGTTCATCAACTTTGTACTCCGCAGGAAGATGATGGTGCGAGTTGTACATTGTTGTTGTCCTACTTGTACGCGGCAAGTGTTCTACTGACTGTACGAACCAATGGAAGAATGCTCATCAAATACCGATCCCACAACTTAGCATAGCAGCTCACGGTAACCGAGAAGGCAAACCCAACCCATTGGCAACACCAGGTCATGACCATACAAGAGCTTATATGGGGAAGTACCAATGGAACTTTGTACTCCATGATATAAGCATATCGGAGAGACGGCAAATAACGAATGTTGAAAGTTCACATACTTCGCGATCATCCCCTTGAAGGTTCTGACGAGCCGTTCCACTAAACCATCTGTCTGAGGATGATAAGCACTTGTGAAAGTGTGGCATATCCCTAGTTGAGACGTTAAAACATGAAATGCCTTAGCCATAAATGCAGAACCATTATCCGATAAATTCGCTCTGGACAAGAATGCTGAAACATGACTCAATTAAGGAGAAACTGACCAACAGTAGAAGCAGCCACACTAGTAATAGCACCAACTTCTACCCAACGAGTTAGGTAATCAAAAGCAATAATAACGTACTCTTACCAGCAGTTGACTGTGGAAAAGGTCTCATCAAATCAAATGCCACCAACTCAAACGGATGAGAAACTGCAATTAACTCCAATCGTCCTTCCGAAGCACATGGGGGAGTATTGCGAGCTTGGCACCACACACAGCTATGCACATACCGAATCACATCTACTCGCAACTCCTGCCAATATAAAGATCTGTGCAGCTTCTCCATCACACGATGATGTCCCATGTGCCCACCAAGAATAGGAGAGTCATGGTAAGCATGGAGGAATATGAAATAAAGACTGAAGGCACCACCAATCGTAAAGGATCATCTGGATCAGTCCCCACAAAATAAAAAAGGTTGTCCTGAAGGTGATATTACGAATGTAAATGCTTAAAAGATAAGTCATTAATAAGTGATGCAGGATTCTCAAACCCATCACGAAGCCTTCAAATCCATGGCTCAACCTTTTGAGCTTCTCAAACCTCATCCAAAGACGGCAAATCTAACTCTGCATTTACAGACACTGAATGTCAAGCACAGCAACTTGATGGTACGGAATTTGTCAAAAAGTCCACTGAAGCTGGAACAACTGGTTCCTCTGGGGCAACAGAAGAGAGAGAAGGTGGAAGAGGAGCCCGAGAAAGAGCATCAGCATCAGCCATGGAACTCCTGATGATGAACAACTTCAAAGTCGTAAATTTGAAGTTTCAAGGCCCACCGAGTAGTACCAATCAAATTCTTCCGCTTCAACAACGAAGTGACTGCATGATCGCCTTCCAACAACGTCGCGAACCATGCAAGTAGGCATGGAGCTTCTCAAAACCCCAAACTGCTGCTAGACACTCCTTTTCTGTCGTGGAGTAATTCACCTCTGCTGGCTGCAATGTACGGCTGATGTACACAATGGGATGTCGTTGGCCAGGAACACTTGTACTCTCCTGCATCAATACACCCCGAGGCCGATGTCAGAAGCATCTACACGCAAGATGAAAGGACGGGTGTAATCCGGGTACGCCAAAACTGGAGGAGTCGTCAACAACTCTTTGAGATCTGCAAATGCCTGCTTGCAATCCTTAGACCAAACAAAAGAAGTCATTGACGATTTCAACAACGCCGCAACGGTGCAGTACGATCTGAAAGATGATCCACAAAACGACCCAGATATTGTACCTTGCCAAGAAAGCGTTGCACATCATTCACACACTTTGGCGTAGGGAACTTCAAAACTGCAACTAGTTTGTCAGGATCGACTTGCAAACCTTCACGTGAAATGTGATAACCCAGATAAGTGGTGTTTTGATCCAAACACACACTTAGATGGCTTCAACTTCAAACCAACTTCCCGAACCGATCCAAAACCTTACGTACATGCTCCTCCCATGTTCCATCTGAATGGATCAAAACATCATTGAAATGGCAGTCACCTCCGGCATGTCGCAAAGAACCTAAAGTTGCTGGAGCATTGCTCAAACCGAAAGGCATCACCAAGAACTCGTACAGGCCAAATGGTGTCCAAAAGCAGTCTTGGGAATGTCCATGTCAGCCATCGGAACTTGCCAATATCCAGACGAGATCTAACTTGGTGAACCAACGGCTCCGCCCCAGTCGATCCAAAAGGTCTGCAGTATGAGGAAGTGGGTACACATCTGAGACGGTTAATCAATGTAGAATCGAATGCTCCCATCAGGCTTCGTCATAAGATGAGGTTCGCACGCCCAAGAACTTCGAGATTTTCGGATAACACCCTTCCAACATTTCTTTGACATTGCTCGTAAGATCTTGAGCTTCTTTGGTGACCGACGCCGAACAGGTACCTTGATTGGCCTAGCATCTCCAATTGGAATAAGGTGGCATGTCACAATCTTGGCCCCAGATGACAAGTCAAAGTTGAAAAGATCAGCATACTTCTTCTTGAGTTGATTAATAACTACAGCACGATGATCGTCTAATGGGTCCAGAGAGACGATCATCTAATGGGTCCAGAGAAGGAAATGAAGAGAAAATGGTTGGAAGTAGGGTGAGACAAAAGTGATGGAAGCAGAGGTGGAGTTAAATAGGGGGAGACTTTTCAAAGTCACACTTGGCATGATTGCGAGTCAACCAATTCATACCAAGGATAAAGTGAAAAGCTTAACTCGGCACCACCCGAAAAGATTGAAGCTCAAGCTTACGATCGTGCACATGAACAACAATGTTAACTTCATCCCGTGAACAAGCACGAGTGTGTCCGTTGCCGTACAGAATAAAGACTGGTTCTACTGCATGATGCAAATAAAGGTTGCAATGTGTAGCAACAGATTGAGAAATAAAGGACAAACTCGAACCTGTATCCACCAACACTGAAAAGAAAATAAGAAGTGGCATGTGATTAAATCGAGCTTGAAAGTGAAGACTGGATGATTTGGTGCCGAGTGAACCCCTTGATGATACTCCCGAAAGAAAGATGGAGGGGTCACTAATTTATTTGCACAAGGATCCTCCTTTACTCGTGCAATTCGTCATTTCCCGGAAGATCCACCGTATCATAACCTTCCACTGCAGCAGCACCAACCGGACGTTGTTGACGTCATGGCCTCCACCCTGGAAATGGGGGATGCCAATCAAGAAACCGTTGACAGCACCGATACGTGTGTCCAATCTCATCACACGCCCAACAACGAACTGCACGTCCACATCCTCGTTCACGGGCCCAACCTTGTGCTGATACAAGTAGCAACACTTCAACCTCCATCGAAACAGGTTCATCCCCAACATGAAGTGGAACGAGAGCATGTGAAGGTGCAAGTGGGAGAGGTGATGACTCATATCGTTGTGCCAGCCTCAAAGCATCGTCAAGAGTCACTGGAGCTAGTGCATGCATAAGCCCCATAAGGTCTTGACGAAGTGCTAGCCAAACATACCTAACTTGATGCGTTCCGACATGTTAGTTTGCACGCAGCAAAAGGCTTCGAAAGCGAACACCAAACTGCATCACCAACTCAGATGGCTCCTAACGAATACGATGCAACTACTAAAAAGCATCCTCACAGTCGTGCATGCCCAAATACACATTTGAAAATCTCTAGAAGAATACTCCAATCTCCACATCCAGACCATTGTACCACTGTAACGCCGTCCCTTAAAGTCAAGTAGGAAATTCACACAAACACTGAGCACCGTCCCACGAATGATATGTGGCAACCACAGTGAAGTGGTCAAACCAATGGTGGATTTCCGCAAAAGAAATCCGGTTGATGCGGGGGTTTGCAACATGAGCAGGAGGAGTATCATGGGTTATGAATGTTGTCGTCCGCTGAGAGTGATTGTTCAATTACATACGCATGGTATTCAACAACTGCATGAGTAACTGCTCCATAGACAGACAAAGGATTTGGTTATTGTGGATCCATGGATGAAGAAAATACAAAATCTACAAGAAAGAAATATATCTAAACAGTGAAAAAAGCTAAATCTAAGAAGACAAAGAAAATCGATAAAAAGACATAAATCCGAGCATTCTATAAGAACAATTAGAGTTGCCCCTCACCTCCACCAACGTGAGAGCTCGGAATATAAAAATGTGTCGCCATCAACCATTTGCATTTAATATAAAGACTTGAAACTCAAACATCATCAATATTCTGATGGTCTGCATTTACCTTAGAACACACGGTCAATATCACCAGTGATGGAATTACACAGGGTGAGAGTTGGAGGAGTGAGGGCAGTCTCAGCCTCCTAGTACTTGCAGGTCTCAAGTTGTGGATCTAATTGAAACGATCCCACAGCCAGAAGAAGGAAACTACCAGAGTCCCCAACAGTAATTCAGCTTAACAAATGTTACACAAGCCAGGGTCCAATTGTGATCGGTAAGTCTTTGGAGCCATAAGTGGGAGATACTAACTTCCCCCTATCCGAGGCACTGACCAACCTAAGTCTCGTCCAAGAATGGAAGTTAGAACCTTCCTTTTATTTCCTCCCTACACTGCTTGCCATGCACATAAATAACTTCAAATGAAATGGACGGTTCTGAACGACTGAGTTTATCGATTTTACGAATCAAATCGAGTACACTTATAAGTTAAGATGATGTTCCCAGAAAACAAGAACAATCGCTAAGAAACGGACCGTCAAGATCAGCTGACAGAGTGGCCGTCAAAGCGTTTTGGACACTTCTGCGGCCTTGCGAAACCAAAGCCAAAGGCGGACTAATGTCCGGCCATTTCAGGTTTCAACAAGCCTTAAACATTATTAATACTAAACCTAAAACAGACACAAAACGAAATCGAAGCTTTGAAAAAAAGAAACGAGGAAAGCTGGCGGTGGCGTTGCAGAAACGCCTGAGTTGGCTCCTAAGTAAAAGCATGGGCTGGTCTCTCTACTTTGGCTGCATGAAACTGGAGACGATTTTGTCCAAAATCATCATGCTCTTCGTCGGATCCAGCACCTCCGGGAACCAAATCTGCACCACACGTCCATTGTCACCTCCTTCCGTAATATCTAATCTCTTCCAGCCTTCTGATAGCGTCACATTTGAACCCTGCCGCAGCCACGTTTGCCACGTGATATTGACGTCCCACGCAGCGGAACTCTCTTTCACCTTCCAGCACCCTCCTGGGTAGCCCTGATATCTCGAACCCATAGAATCGATATGAAAGACAGTCACCGAG
Source organism: Selaginella tamariscina (assembly GCA_003024785.1). NCBI lineage: Eukaryota > Viridiplantae > Streptophyta > Lycopodiopsida > Selaginellales > Selaginellaceae > Selaginella > Selaginella tamariscina. The sequence goes on from PUQB01000160.1 coordinate 57,174, forward strand.
TCTGTTAAGGAGTACTTGACCATCTGCTTGCTTCGATAACAAATGCCTTCTCTCTCCTGAATAACCTTGCTGACTTTCTCCCAATCCCATTCAAGCACCTTATACAAATTATTCTTAGCAACAAACAGACGGAAAGAACTCAAACTATTTACCTGATCTCCAATCACAATTCGTAGAAGGACTGGAAGAGATCACCCGTCTGTTTTAAGCTTGCAGTCGATCTCGTCGGAGAGGGACTGTCTCAGAGTCTTGATAGAAAACTGCAACAAGGTACCTGTAACAACAACAATGGCAATGATAACAATAAAAACAATGTAACTTACTTGCCGTCTGGTAAGTTCAGACTGTAGTCGTCCACAAACTGGTCGTTCAGACCCTTGAATCGCTGCTGCATAGCCTCGAGCGTTTGTGGGCACAATTTATAACTCTCTTCCGGGAAATGGACTCCAAAATACCTCCGCATTTTAGCAACGTTTCGTCTGATATGCACGGTACGATTCCTCGGTCACAAGGCCATTTGAAACTTTGACTCGCCCGAATGAATCCAGAATTCCGTTTCTAACCCACTCATCCCAAACCTGCAACAATATCAGAGCCTGAACGTAAACGCGGTCGTTACCTGAACGTAAAGGCGGTCGTGCACGCCGGAACTTTCGACCTGGTGGTTACACGCTGACATTGCCTCACAGAAATCCTCTTTATGAAATGGGAACTTGTCTTCAATGACCAATCGTTTCTTCCACTCGTCGTATTCATCCTTCGCCTCTATCAAGATGTCGGTCTTCCACCTCTGCAACATGTAACAGACAGAATGTAGAAGCTGAAAGATGAAAGAAAACATTTACAGTTAGACTCTTTTTAGTGTGGCTGAAGTTGGATTCCTTCTTCACTAGCCGCCCCTTCTCCACGAGCAACACGTCCGTAGCCAGTTTGGAACTCATCGTATAACCGTCAACAGGCACAGCCATGAACAGTCCTGCTAGCAGCGCCTGGAGCATGGGCCGGCCTTGAAGCTCGTTCAAGTTCGGTGCAAAAGCTGAAGCAACCAGTCCCGCATAGCGCAAACCAAAATGCACAGCATTTGCCATCGCTATCTGCATCGACCTCGCATTGTGGCGCTACCTCGTACGTCTGTGTGTACTCGGATGGAGGTACCATTTTGTTCCCCTTGGGCATTTCCCACCGGATATGCATGTGAGGAATGGTTGCTTGAACTTCACGGTCTCTGCATCACTGGTGCAGGGGGACCTCTTCAGCAGCGCCAGGCCAGCGTCGGTGTCGGACCTCATCCTCGTTTCTTCATCAACGAAAATCCGCTTCTCTTCTTTCCTCCTCCTGTCTCAAGTTCGTGTGTAGAAGCCAATCTGTGTGAAAATATCAGTCAAACTACTAAAAATTGTAAAAACATACCGGGCAGCCCTCATCTGGATCAACCGATTTCTCCGCAGATTTCTCAACCAGCAAATTGCTCCAGAAATCCGAAGTGCCTGCAATGTCCGTAAGCGCAGAACAAACAAAGCAAGCTCGCCCGGCGATTTCGACAAAGGTTCCGCCTAGCCCTAATCCTAGCTCAGCAAGGCTCTGCCTAACCCTAACCCTAGCTCAGAAGAATCCGCATATTAATCGCCGCCGTCCATTTTGATAACTGTTATTGCATACAATTGCTAAGTTAAATATAATAAATATATGATAACTGTTATTGCATATAATATCTAAGTTAAATAATTTGTTTCATATATCTAATCTCTAAACTTTGTTTATTTAAACATATATAAGTTATACATGTAGTTCTAACATTTATACTATTACATCATGAACATTGATCGGAGAAACTAAATATTTGGTCTGGACATTATAAATGGAAATCTTAATAATGCGTTCACCAATAATAATGTGTTTTAATATAAATAATTAAACATATTACAGCCAAATATTTTCTTTGTTTACGTAGGATCATATGACCTTAATAATATATTATAAATTAAAAAAATGCATATATTTTTGAAATAAACTTTTACATTATTAAATCATTAAATAAAGATAAACACTAAATTAAAAACACTTTACTACAAGTCAGATTTGTATCAAATTAAAATTTTCAAATTAACAAAAAAAAACAATTATAGAAGTTATATGATAAAGCTTGCATATGAATCTTCAAAAAAGGTTTCACATCTAACAATTAATAATGCTTAATATTTATCCATTGTGTAATTTAATTCATCCATTGATTAATGAAATAGATTAATCCATTTCAGTTAAAAATTATGTTGTGAAAATAACATTAATTTACATATTGCAAATAAACTATTTTATTTAAGTGAATGCTATAAGTAATATTATGTAACATCTTATAAAAATTTAAAATATATATATAAATTACAGTGAAAAACTTACCAAAGAGATACACATTTAAATCTAATGGTATATTATATATATAAATGTGTTCTTAATCAAAGACATTTAATCTAAATGTTATTAAACACTAAAAATTATATTTGATCCGTTTGTATTATGTGACTCAACAATTACTTAACATGCAAAACTATAAGAATCTGTATAATGTATGCTATATATATTTTTATATAATAATATTAAATAATGTGTAGATTATGTGTTAATACATAAGTTGTGACGACTTAATAAGATTATGTGTATTAAGTCTCTCTCTCTCTCCCTCTCTTCTTCTATACACACATGCATAGTTTTTTATATATATTTAACTTATAATTAATATACACAAATATATATATGTATGTAATACATACTTGTGTACGATGGTGTCTTAAAGATTAATGTATTTAGTATGCTGACCCGTCTGTATGCGTTGTATAGAAGCGTATACATACTTGTGTACATACGTTTTTGAGATAGCTTAATTCTACTGTACTGTCATCAAATATGCAGGACTATTTAAAAAAAAATACCACATGAAAATCGGCATCAATAAATAATATTTTTTAAGGAAATGCATTTTTATTAGATTACAAATAGCAGAAAACGTATTTGTTTTAATGGTATATGAAATTCCAACCGTGTCTTGCTGGACATATAATATATTAATTTATTAATATTACATAACGTACTGAAATGTCACGGATAAATAGTTAATTCTTATTTAATACTACCAACAGATGTTATATATAATGTATATAATCGTATTATATTTTTAATTACGTGTGTGTATATATATATATGTGTGTGTGTGTATCTCTCTCTATATAATATAATCTAAGAGACTTTTTGAGAAAACATTTAAATATAAAATATGTAGAATGTAAAGCTTTATAGCTACTTTACTTTGAGTATTAAACACAAAATATCAAACTAAATATTGAAATAACATTGTAAAAACTGACTTCTTAATTATGTTTTTTTCATATAGTGTACACACATATGTGAGGCATGAAACAAGTATATTTGTACAATAGAATAATACAGCTTTTCCTGTGCCACTAGTAGATGCTATTTGTGTAGCATGTCAAGGCTTAAACACTTGTCTTCAACATATAACGCTTTTTTCCTTTCTCTCTGACAGTCTCCAGAAACTCTTCCTTGGGGAGGTGTGTAGTCACTCGGCGGTGCACCTTCGCAAAAGAACAATCTTCAGTGAAGAGGATATCTTTCCTCGGTAGCCCCGGACCGTATTCCTCCTTGGGTTTGGCTAGAGCAGGAGGTGCAACAAAATACATAGCGGTGACTACGGAGAACGACTTACGGTTCATTGTGAGCCTCAAGTCGACGGAGCTTAAATGAGGTTTTCTTGACTAAGCCGCCGGTAAAATTGTCAGTGGTGATTGACTCACTGTTGCTGTCGGATGCGGGACTCACACGGCAGCACAGTAGTGTTGTCCGACGCTGGTTCAAGTGCGGTTCTATACACATTTTCATTGCCTTTTGCTGGTTGCAGTAGTGGCATCTTTTTGAGTCACTTCCCAGGATTTGAATTACTAGTGGAAGTGCGGCCCCATGTTTGAGGTGATAAGGAGCCACCATTTATGGCTTATCACGTGTGCATTGAGCCTAGTACACCCCGAGCATGAGGCTCCCATTACTTGGAAATAAGTATGGTTATTCTAGTACAGTGTTATTCTTTTTTGATGGGCATTTGCTATACAATTTGGGGATTACTCTAAGGTTTAATGGGTATCTTTTAAAAAGGCAACTGCAATGATAATTTTAATTTATGAAGAGGTTTGATGTGTTTGTAATAAGTGATCATTCTAATGCGTATTAGGCATATCCTTGGCATTTAATGTGTGATCTTGGTGGATGTGTATGTGATATGTTATAGTGGTTGTCATAGAGCTACTTTGGGCATCTGTTATAAATTAGTTTGGTCTCGTTTATTTGTGTTTGCTTTTTTACTTTAGTGTGCGTTTGTGAGCTGTGGTTTGGAGATTAAATTTGAAATAATATCTAGACTTATAAAGGTTTGAATCGATTACTTTTTTTTTCGGATGCTGGTAGGATTAGGAAGATGGAATAAGAATAAGTTTATATAAAATCCGTTGAGATGTTTTTATGTACACTTGTATTTATTAGCCTGAATAAACTTTAAACATTCCTTCTATACACTTTTTTTTTTTTTTTCCTAGGATCTTTACGTTTGAGGTGGCGTGTTCGATTCTCATCCTGGATAAACCTTTTGAATTATTTAATTATGATTATATACATTATAGTTGGTAGCATTAGATAAGAGTTCACTATTTCTCAGTTAACAGTATTAATAAATTAAAATATTATATGTCCAGCAATAAAATATGGATCTCATAGACCATTAAAAAACTACGTTTTATAATTAAAAAAATGCATTTTCTTATACTCCTGCATATTTGATGAATACACTGACATTATAGTAGAAATTAAGCTATCTCAAAAACGTATGCACAAGTAAATTTATATGACGACGGGTCTGCATACTAAATAAAATAATCCTTAAAACACCATCGTACACAAGTATGTATTATATATTTGTGTTTATTAATTATAAGTTCTGTAAGATCCACGTTCAAATATATAAAATTTATGTATATGCTATGCATGTGTGTATATGCGTGAGTGTTCACAGCGAGTATCGATCCCAGAGTTGGTGATCTCTATGCGTTTATTCCGACAAATATCGTTTAAAGTCATATGCATGTATGTTTGTGTGTGTATGTGTATGCGTGCAACTGTTCGACGTTATATAATAGAACCTGAATATAAATTAAAATCTTTATCTCAATCCTGATCTCAATATTAATATCTCTTATGTATTTAAAATCCTGTCTAATTTTAATTTTAATTTTGATTACAAAATGTTTAATTTAAACAAGTTTTACTGTATGTGCGTCCACCTCCTTCTGTAATATCTAATCTCTTCCAGCCTTCTGAGAACGTCACATTTGAACCCTGCCGCAGCCACGTTTGCCACGTGATATCGACGTCCCACGCAGTGGAACTCTCTTTCACCTTCCAGCACCCTCCTCGGTAGCCCTGATATCTCAAACCCATAGAGTCGATATGAAAGACAGTCACCGGGTCTGCTGAGTACTTGACCATCTCTGCTTGCTTCGACAGCAAATGCCTCTCTCTCTGCTTAATAACCTTGCTGACTTTCTCCCAATCCCATTCAAGCACCTTAGACAAATTATTGTCAGCAAAGAACTCGAACTATTTACCTGATCTCCAATCACAATTCGTAGAAGTGACTGGAAGAGATCACGTGTCTGTTTTAAGATTGCAGTTGATCTCGTCGGGAGAGGGACTGTCTCAGGTACCTTGTTACAGTTTTCTATGAAGACTCTGAGACAGTCCCGACTGTCTCAGAGTCTTCATAGAAAATTGCAACAAGGTACTTGTAACAACAACAATGGCAATGATAACAATAAAAACAATGTAACTTACTTGCCGTCTGGTAAGTTCAGACCACAAACTGGTCGTTCAGACCCTTGAATCTGCATAGCCTCGAGCGTTTGTGAGCACAATTTATAACTCTCTTCCGGGAAATGAACTCCAAAATACATCCGCAACGTTCATCTGATATGCACGGTACGATTCCTCGGTCACAAGGCTTTGACTCGCCCCAATGAATCCAGAATTCCGTTTCTAACACACTCATCCCAAACCTGCAACAATATCAGAGCCTGAACGTAAACGCGGTCGTTACCTGAACGTAAAGGCAGTCGTGCATGCCGGAACTTTCCACCTGGTGGTTACACGCTGACATAATTGCCTCACAGAAAAAGGATGAATATGACGAGTAACATGTAACAGACAGAATGAAAAGCTAGAAGATAGAAGCTGAAAGAACATTTACAGTTAAGACTTTTTTAGTGTGGCGAACTTCAGTGCTGATACGGCCATCAAAGCGCTGAGGAGATAGTGAGTCCTTCTTCACTAGCCGCCCCTTCTCCACGAGCAACACGTCCGTCGCCAGTTTGGAACTCATCGTATAACCGCAACCATGAACAGTCCTGCTAGCAGCGCCTGGAGCATGGGCCGGCCTTGAGTTCGGTGCAAAAGCTGAAGCAACCAGTCCCGCATCAAAATGCACAGCATTTGCCATCGCTATCTGCATCGACCTCGCATGTGGCGCTACCTCATACGTCGGATGGAGGTACCATTTTGTTCCCCTTGGGCATCTTCCCACCGGATATGCATGTGAGGAATGGTTGTTTGAATTTCACGGTCTCTGCATCACTGGTGCAGGGGGACCTCTTCAGCAGCACCAGGCCAGCGTCGGTGTCGGACCTCATCCTGGGAGTTATCGAATTTAACGTTGATGCTGTGGGAGCTGTGGGAGTTTCTTGCTCTCCTTTCCCTTATCCTTCCTTGGCGTTTCATCAACTTCCTCTTCTTTCCTCCTCCCGTCTCAAGTTCGTGTGTAGAAGCCAATCTGTTGAAAATATCAGTCAAACTACTAAAAAATGTAAAAACATACCGGGCAGCCCTCATCTGATGTCAGCATTGATTCCGACCGAATCAACCGATTCTCCGCAGATTTCTCAACCCGCAAATTGCCCCAGAAATCCGAAGTGCCTGCAATGTGCAGAACACACCCGGCGATTTCGATCCGCCTAATCCTAACCCTAGCTCGGAAGAATCCGCATCGCAGTTTGCTCCAGAAATCCAAAGCGAGGGATGAAGAACAAACAAAGCAAGCTCACCCTCACCCTCACCCTAACCCTAACCCTAAAGAATCCATATTTAATCGCCGCCGTCCATTTTGATAACTGTTATTTGCATACAATTTCTAAGTTAAATATAAATAAATATTGATAACTGTTATTGCATAAGTTAAATAATTTGTTTCATATATCTAATCTCTAAATTTGTTTATTTAAAACATATATATAAGTTATACACATGTAGTTCTAACATTTATACTATTACATGTACATGCATAATATTTGAACCTGGAAACATTGGTGTGAAACATTGGAGAAAACTAAATATTTGGTCTGGAACATTGAGTAAGTGGAAATCTTAATAATGCGTTCACCAAATAATGTGTTTATATAAACAATTAAACATATTACAGCCAAATATTTTTAGGATCATACTACCTTAATAATATTATAAATTAAAACAAATGCATATAATTTTGAAATAAACTTTTACATTATTAAATCATTAAATAAAGATAACACTAAATTAAAACACTTTATTGCAGGTCAGATTTGTATCAGTTAAAAAATTTAAATTAACAAAAAAAAACAATTATAAAAGTTATATGATATATTTTGCTCATGTACATAGAAAGAGATTAAAATGCCTAATATACAACTTATGCTTATAAATTTTGTAGTGAATGGTTCAGTTAGTACATATCAAGTCTCATATATATATATAAGCTTATATATATGAATCTTCGAAAGGTTTCGCATCTAACAATTAATAATGCTTATATTTATCCATTGTGTAATTTAATTAAACATTGATTAATAAAATAAATTAAATTTATTTTAATTAGAAATTATGTTGTTATTTTATTTAAGTGAATGCTATATATTATGTAACATCCTATAAAAATTTAAATATATATATATAAGTTACAATGAAAACCTTACAAAGAGATACACATTTAATCTAATTATGGTATACATATATAAATGTGTTGTTAATAAAAGACATTTAATCTAATGTTATTAAAACACTAAAAATTATATTTTATCAGTTTGTATTATGTGACTCAACAATTACTTAACATAATTATTAAACTTAAGAGCATGTTACATATGAGAATATATTAAATCTATCGATTAATTTTCTTTATTATATTAATGAAACAATACTGTGCAAAACTATAAGAATCTATATAATGTATGTGTATACATCTTTATATAATATTAAGTAATGTGTAGATTATGTGTACTAAAGTTAATATTATCAAGCAATCTTTTATAATCTTAAAATGCTTTTAAAACTTGTTTAGTATGCATTATTTTCTTTAAACATATATACCTGATCAAACTTACATTTATATCATATTATGAATGTAAATTAAACTTTAAAAGGTCCTCAAAAGGTGGATGTATCAAAAACTTTAATTTAAAAGTATTAAAATTAAATATCTATAAAAAACATAATCTTTAATCATGATAAAATTAAGAGCAAACATGATTAAAACACTCCATCTAGGTCAAAGTTTCAGAGTTTTAAACATGTAACTTATTTAAGTCTCTAAATCATGTATATAAAATAATTATTAATAAAATAACAATCCATATACCCAAACTCTCCATACAATTCAAAAAAAATCTACTGGTTGGAAAACTTTTATATATAATATAAATAAAAATATTATTGGCACAAAGGCGAAGGGACTTCTGTAACATATACATTTGTTAAGGTATTTTTCATTCTTTTTAAATTTTAATTATTTATTATTTTTATTTAATGACTCCGTACTCCTATGTATTGAATTAGTTCTCAAATAAACACATTATGTTTTAAATAAATCTCTTTGTACGAAGTTCAAGTCAATAAATAAATTATATCAACCGTGACAAAAGAATAAACGTTTAGGTAGAGTTGTTGTGACATTACACACAAGCTATATATATAGACATCAAGATACATACGTAGTCACATATGTGGAAAATATAGATCATAAGTCTTTCTCTCTCTCACACACACATATACAAATAAACATAAACATGAAATATTATACATTAAAACACAATAATAAGGGCTTATAAGGAGTGCTAACCGCTTTCTTTATATATAATAATAAATAAAAAGACTTTTATTATTAAATCTCAAGGTAAGAAGCTAACTAGAAAACTTTGAGATGCACATACAGTAAAACTTGTTTAAATTAAATGGTTTACATTATTAAATCATTAAATAAAGTAAACACTAAATTAAAAACACTTTACTACATATCAGATTTGTATCAAATTAAAAATTTAAATTAATAAAAAAACAATTATAGAAGTTATATGATATATTTTGCTCGTGTATATAGAGAGAGATTAAAATGCCTAGCATATACAACTGATGCTTAAATTAAATGGTTTACATTATTAAATCATTAAATAAAGATAAACACTAAAAATAAAAACACATTTACTTTATATATGTGAGTATAAAGGCATTTATGTTTGTTTGCACGTTTCGATATACACAAACGTGAATGAGAGGAGTTGTGTGTGTTGTGAGAGAGAGAGAGATGCTTTATAAATGTTATATATAGATGTATGCATATTATAAGTATATGAATATATATATATATATTATATGATGGTACCATCTCATAGTGAGATTGATTTCCTGTGCGGATGTAAGCGCCCATGGCGTAGGGTGTACAAAATACACGTACCGTCTCTGGACCCACTGACAACTCCGTGCGTGCGACAACACCACCTGAACTTAATCTCTCTCCTACATGGCACAAACGGTGCTTCCACTTTGCTGTCAGCCCATCCACGTGGCAATCTGTTTCTTAGATTTTTTTAAGTTAAAGATTTTAATTAAATCTTAACACGTTTTTTCTAAATCTCCTTTCTTACTAGTTTTTTTTACAGAGCGCTTTCTTTTGTGATAGTGATGCCATTTGCGGTGTGTACAAGTCATAGCCATTGCACATTATATTGCATATGGATTGTCTGAATCCACTACTGGAGCATGTCCCAGACAAGGAATGGAACTATCAAGATTGCACCTTACAATGTGTTTCTTGACAAGTGAGAGAGCAGAGACATCATGCAACACCGGGATGAGCCATGGGCTGTGACAGAATTGAGGACAATAGAGTATTAGGCTGTTGCTTCAAGCTTTCATTGGACAGGTATGTGGAAGTAACGATGCACCAATAGGTAAGATCCTATAGAAATTTCTAGTGGGAAAAGAAACAGAGCATATAGGTGATGCCAACGATCGTTCTATTTTATGTTTATATTTATAAATTTCATGTCTTATTTAAAATACTTTTGATGTGTTATGTTTTATTAGTCTAATATGTGTGTGTGTTTGTGTATATATATAGATTTTTCTTAGAAATAATAAGAAGATAGTAATCATATTTTGTCTGTTTTGAGTGGTAAAAGACACTCCACCAATTTATGTAGACTTCAGAGATGTTCTTTATAACTGTAAGGTAAACGTTAAAACACCCAAGGCTTTTTTTTAAATGTGTTCTAAGTTGGATATTTTTAAGTGAACCATTAATTAAGTGGCTTTCTCAGCTCTTTTCTGCAACTGTGAAACCATAGTTGTTTTTTTCTTAATCTTCTTTTTACTCCAAGCTGGTGCACAAGGTACATCTTCTGCTGCTCTTTTCCTTTTCTTTTTCCCAAAGACTTTCTCAATAACAGGCTTAACACGTTGCAAAGAATTCCCGTATGTGCTTTCCATTTGTTGAAAAGGTGTTGCAGGATGTAAAATGCTAGCTTGTTCCTGGTTCATGAAAGACATAAGCTTATGCCTCATATCCTTCAACAAGGTCCCCATGTACTTCTCTAAAGCTGGATTTCCTGTAACTTTCTGAAACATTTCTTCAAATTCCTCTCTCAAAGTATTAGAATTCACTTGCTGGAGTGATTGAACTTCGGATATGTTATCTTGAGATGGCCCAAATGTCTCATCTTGTGCATCTTGAGGTGCACCACCTTCCATCACTTCCATAGATAACTCACATTTGCATGTGCTTCCAAGTCCAACTCTTCAAAGTTAAGCATGTGGGAACTTCTATAGGTTTGCTGGAAAGTCATCACAAAGTGAATTGAGTTCAGGTGGAGAAATAGATGGAGGTGTTTTGATAAAGTTGTCACGGCCTTCCTTAAGATATATATTAAAAACTTGATCTATTGTGTGTTGCCTACTAAGCATAACTAGCTTGAGCTGATGCTTGCAATGTTCCCCTTACAAGCCCATGGACATGTGCAACACATCCATGGGCTTCCAACTCCATATACAAAGTAGTTAATGGTTGGATTTTGAGAAGATTGTACATTGCCATTGACATTTGGTTGTAAAAATTTTACCTGTTCATCTTTTATCACTGAGCTTGAGAAAGTGAGTTCTTTATCAGCTGCTCATCCTTCCAATTTCTAACATAACCAAAACGTTTGCAACGATCCACATACCAATATTTTGTATGGACTTTAGTTGTCAGGTGATGAATAAGCCAATCCACTCCTCCAAAGACCTTCTCTCCTGATAATGATCTTTTCATATTGGCATGAAAAGCTTCAATGGATGAAGTTGTTTCTTGATTTGCATGGGGAAAGTTACGTGCAGCTATAACCCATAACTCTGTCAAAATATAATAATAAATTCATATAAAGAGTCAAAAGAAGTCCACATACCTATTTTGCTAGACCATTGTCTTTTGAAATATCCATAAACTCTTTCTTGCTTGAAAAGTTTTCTCAAAGTCAAGGACCAGCTTTTGAATGTGATCTGCAATCCCTGATGTCCATGTATTGGCAATACATAATATTGCCAAGTGCTTTAAAAATTGTTATCCGTGTCTCCCATGACTTAACTTTTTTCATCAGATTTTAACCAGCATCTACGGACGTGCCAAATGCATAATATGACTTTGACCTTAAAGACTTCTCTGTAAAGAATAAAAGAATTACTTCTTGTAAATAAAAATAATTATTTAAAATTGTTGTATAAATTTAAAAACTTACTGAATTGCATTAATCTAGCCAGAGCATCATCTACAATGAAAGCATGAGGACTCCAATCCTTCTGTACTTTAAAAGCTTATTTGAGAGAGATATATCATCCATAGTTTTGCATCAAGCATTTTCTCACTTGATGTAATGATCCATGCAATAGAGATGCCATTTACAATGGATACTGAAATAAAATCAATAATTAAGTTATTTAAAAATATAAAGAAGTAACAGATATATACCCCAAGGTTGTTGGTGCCAAATGTGGCATTACAAGCCACAAGACTATGATGACCACACTCTATCATTTTTCTTCGTTGCCATGGTGTTTGAGTCCCCAAATGAATGGAGTGATCTCATTAGTTGATTGTCAAGTCACGATCCAGGAACCAAGAAGAGAGTAGAATTCCAAGAGCAGGAAGGCTTAACTCAGGAACAGGACCGAGAACAGGACAGGAACTAGGAACAGGAATAGGACGGATCCAGAAGCAAGACAGAAAGGCTTAGGACAGGATCCAGGAACAAGACAGAAACAGGACAGGATTTGGGAATAACACAGGAGCAGGACAGGATCCAGGAGCAGGACAGGAAACAGGAGCGAGACAGGAGTAGGACAGGAAACAAGACAAGAACAAGACAAGACAAGATTGATCGTAGTAAGACTGGTGTTGATAGTAACTGATTGTATAACAATTAGGTCAGAGCTTTTATGCTCACAACTCCAAAAGCTAATCTAGGCATGAGTGTTAAAAGTGGTTGCATGCATGCAAAGTGACTGCATACATGCAGAGGCTAAGATGAGTCCACATGTCCTTTATCCTCTAGGCATATCCTGTGGCATATCCTGTAGAAATATCCTGCAACTGTATCTTATGTCCGAAGTCCTGGTAGGAATATCCTGTAGGAAAGTCCTGCAACTGTATCCTATGTCCGAAGTCCTGGTAGGAATATCCTGTAGGAAAGTCCTGCAACCCATATCTTATATCCGGAATCCTGTATCTTGTATCAGGTTGTAACATTGATCATTCTTGATAAAAGAATACAGACTCAGGGTTCTAAAAAACCCAAAGGCGTGTGCTCTGTGCATCAACATGATTCTTTTTTCATAAACTTCTATTGCAAACCTTGCATTTATATTTAATATGTCTTGCTTTTGTAGAAAGTCATCTCTATCAAGAGCATACCCATGTTATTGAAAACCAATTAATTTTTTAATAAGGAAGGAAAAGAAAAACTAACATTCTTACCTCTTTTGCCTTCTCAACAACCTTTTCCATATGCTCATTCCATATTTGGGTGGGATTGTGTCCCATATATAGCATGTGATAGATCCACTCGTGCAAGTCAATAGAAAACATGAGAAGAACTGCAGCCTTAGTATCTTCTAACGAAGGATTGTTAGCACCATGGCATGGCAAACCTTCCTCATCAGTGTGATGCTTATGATGATATATAATCTTTGCATAACTAAGCCATAAGTATAGTTGCTTTAAGGTAAACTTGCACAAACACCCCTTTTCATTGAGCCTTTCCTTCTTCCTTTGCTATTCAACTCGACTTGATCATGCTACGATCAATTGGTTCATAAGAACAATAATACAAAACACTATTGAAGAAGCTTGTCTGTTTAGGTTGTTTAAGTTAGTTGACATTTGCTTTCAAAGTACGCCTGAGAAATTTTGTTTGGTGCTTTTTAACTTCACCATTCACAAACTTTTTAACATCACTCCAAAGAACGTAGGCAATTGGGGACTTATATAGTTTGAGTAAGCAATAATCTTTTCTTGTTCAAAGCTTTTCACTTATTTTAACCTTGATGGTATCATTAAAATAAATCAAAGATTAAATAAAGAATAACTACAGTAAAGATGTACCTCTCCACGATCATTGGCTGTATCATCGTCCGCCATTTTCCTATTGCCCCAAATCAGGTAATGTTTATTGCACGAGTTCAGGCGTAGTATGTTAGGATTTAATTAAAATCTTTAACTTAAAAAAATTTAATAAACAGATTGCCACGTGTAATGTGGGAGGCATGGGACATGATGCATCATATGGATGAGCTGACAGCGGAGTGGAAGCACCGTTTGTGCCACATAAGAGAGAGACTAAGTTCAGGTGGAGAAATAAACAGAGGCAACACACCTCACGGCGTCATCGGCACAGCACGTGTCTAGGCTTGTCCGATATTACCATGTCCTTATGTCACATTCGTTATATGTACGTGTCTCTGTATGTATGTATGCAGATGGTGTATGTATGTAGCATTAGTATTTTATTTACGACAGTACAATACATACACAGCAATCTGTATATATGTGTCTCCGTATGTACGTAGCAGCAGTATTTTACAATATATATAGTACAGTACAATATATTATAATATATATATATATATATATGTATGTATTATAGTACAATACACTTAATATACCCATACATACATTTATACAGAATATGCATATAATACATATTTACACTCGGACAAAGACGAATAGCGGTACACGTATATAGATAAATATATCAGTTAGCTGCTAATTAATACGTCGACATTAACAACTAATAATTATTATTCATTATATAAATATTAATTGCGTTTTTTAAATTCAGTTACAGCGGAGAATATTCATGAATAATTATTTAATGACATTTTCAATGTTTACTAAAAAAGTTCTCTCTCTCTCTCGTCATCATTAATATTAAATAGAGAATAATACATAATACTAGTCAATAGTATTATCAATGCGTGTTATTTAATATATATATATATATACCAGAAACGCATGTAACCACGTCCTTGTGCTGACAATTGCTTTGTGAAATACGGCCATCCTGAAGAGATATTAACTTAAAACTGTTATCCCAATGTCCAGATGTTATTAAATACATAGACGAATTCACCTGCATTAATCCATTTTAAACATTAACACACACACACACACACACACACACACACACAGGGTAGGTGTTATAACATGCCTGCATTGAAGAAAAACATGAAGAATCAGGTGTAAAACTCTCCGCAAAATATCCTCTCATTTTAAACGATGGGTAAACTTCTGAGCCAACCCCATAAGTAATTAGGAAACCATTACAGCATTAAGCTTTAATGTATGTGTAATAGTAATGTAATATCATACATACATATATATTTATGATATATAATGTTATCCATGTAATACTAAGAGAAGTATAACACTTACATATTAAGTACAAAAAATAAATGAATAAATATAATATATATAACACATGAATGTTGATATTTTGTAATACATCTGTAGACATATGTGTACATTACACACACGCACACACAGACATACCTGAGAAGAAGAAGAGAATGTGAAACTCCCACCAGCTTGTACGGAGGGTGTAAGCCATGTTCTTGTTCAAGTATTCATTTTACTTGTAATTGATATTAGTTTCCCATCAGTATGTGAAATATATATAATTGACACATCTAAAAGAAATAACATTACGTTGCATATTTTTATGTATAGGAATGCACATACGTATATATACAGTGTATACAGCATTATACACACCATATAAAGTGTAGATTTAGTTATGTATCTCTATACATGTATACGCGTGTGCGTACGTGGACACTTACAGTATATACCCATATCTCTCTCTCCGTGCGTACACATACAACACATGTGCGTGCATAATGCACACACACACACATACCTGGACCACGCTGTTTTTTCCTAAATAATTGGACTGGGTTTGCCCAAAATTTGCAATTTGGTCTTCTACAGACACTCTCGATGTCCACGGTACCTTCATATGTGAGATAATAAAACAAATTTGCCGCCTGCAGTTAATAATAAGTTAAAATTATATTAATATTGATTAACACAAAATATATCAAAACTGAAATATATTGATATATATTAAATATTAATATTAACAATAATACTAATTATTATTAATCATTTACTTACCTCTACAGCAGGTCTTCCACGTTGTTTATATGTAAATTCTCGCTCACATACTCACTCTCAAAGTGCTTCCCTGTTTAATCTTATGAATTCCTCATGTGACCCCTGCATTCATACAAATATAACTAAGTAAAATAATTATAATAAAAGGCTATATAAAAAGCAAACCTTACACCATGGACGTAAAACAACGTCATTTAATTGTTGGCCATCCTGTTTAACTCCAATGTAATAAATATATAAAAGTTACAATGAAAACTTAAGACATATAACAAAGAACATTAGATTAAAAGTCTAATTTTATAATTTAATTATGATATATATATATATATTTACAAATGTATTATCAATGTATATATGTCTATAAAAACATTAGAAATTATATTATCTGTTTGGATATGTGTTATAAATACTTACATTAAACTTAAGAGCATGTTATGTCAATTAATTCAATTTATAAACAATATCTGAGTAAAATTATATGTATTTAATATGTGTGTGTGTGTGTCGTAAATACCAATGTAATAGCATTAAGTATATGCTTATTAAAACTATCAATAACTTATGTGATTTTAAATGTTTCCATTATAAAACCTGTGTAATATACATACATATCATAATTAAGTAAAGTTTAAGACAAGTAAAGTTTAAGGCAACACCATATTTTAACTTGCTCACTTCCGTGTTAATATGCCTCATCTCACACACTTTTTCCGCGCGCGCGCGCGCGTGTGTGTGTGTGAGAGAGAGAGAGAGAGAGACCAGCTCCTATATGTATATTAACCTTTATGACATCTAGAAGTCCTCCCTGTGCGTGTGAGGATAGCATCACGGCCCACGAAATAACGTCTTTCTCAGGCATTGCATTGAACAGGCTCCTGGCCTCTTCCAGATGCCCACCCTGGGCGTAGGCCTGGATCATGATGTTCCATTCACAAGCGGCATTCTGTCGAACATGGCCCTTGGGTCGGAGAGATATCCGCATTGGGCATATGCCACAACTAGAGAAGTCCAGGTTATGACGTTTGGTTCTGGAAGTCGGTCAAAGAGTTTCCTGGCCTCGTGAGGATAACCATTCTGGGCATTTCCCTGGATCATGGCGTTCCACAAAACAATATCTCGCTCAGGCATTCTCTCAAAAATGTTCTTGGCTTCGTGCCTGGGCATATGCCTGGATCATGACATTCCAAGATAGTAGCTCCACGAAAGGCATCCGATCGAATATCTGCTTCGCTTCCACGGTCTCACCGTGCCCTGCACATGAGCTTATCATTGAGTTCCATGAAACTGCGTCCCTGTGTGGGATTTCGTGAAAGATCTTCGCATATGCTGAGATGAGCAGAGTCCAGGAGAAGAGATTGGGCTCTTCGATCCGCTTGAACACCCAGCGGGCCTCCTCGGGACTTCCGCACTTTCCATACATCTCAATCAGCAGATTTGACAGATATCTGTCCGATTCCAGTCTCAACTCGCAGATCCGCGCATGGACCAGTCTTCCCGCACTTAGATCCTTTCCATGTCCACAAGCGCGCAACAGACGAGCAATACTGCATCCCCACATGTGCTAAACCACCATTTGTTCTAATTTTTGAATTTAAGACTGTTAAGAACAATAAGGTTTTGGACCGTTCGATTGGACGGGCCACGCGGGTCAATTGAAAGCGTTGATGGGATCCAAATGGCGGTTTAGCTAGGGCTAGGGTTTGTGCATGGGGATGTCGCTCTCTCTCTCACACACGCGCGCGCGCGCGGACAAACGCAGACACGCGCACGATACATTCTGTGTCTGGGATACTCATAGTTTTTTTATATGAAATTCTTATATATAAAACTGGATATATATAAAATGTATAAAGTCGTATCCAAAATGTATATATACTTGTCGTTAGGATTTGAAAAATTCACCTCAGCCCTAACTGTCACTTTTTCACTTTTCGGCTGACACGGAAAAAGTGTGTGAGATGAGGCATATTAACACGGAAGTGAGCAAGTTAAAATATGGTTACATATACATTAATATTAATTACATGTTATTAATATGGTGTGTTAGAGTCGTATTATTACATATACATTAATATTAATTATTAAGTAATTATCATCTGACGTTTATCAACACAGAGTGCCACCATAGCCAGTAAGAATGCCTGCATACCTTTACATTTAATAATACAAAACATATCTATTCATAAATTATTATGACATGAACACATGGAAGGACTCCATTATGTATTTTGAGAGAGACAGAGAGAGAGATGAAACGAATGTATAATGATACAAAGAAGAAAGAAAAACTTTACCTCTTTCATATATCTTATTAACCCCTTGAAGTATATTTCGAAGTATCGCTAGGAAACTACTTGTGTACAGTCAGCCCGGAGCTTCTTTTGTTGCAACTCGGCTGTCACAACTGGTTGTTGTTTCTTTCTGTGCTTCGCAATGAGGTATGTTGTCATAAAACTTAATCCCTCAAACGCATTCTGTAATATATAATTAGCACATGCACACGCACGCACGCACACACACACACATATAGATAGATATAGATACATACATACATACATATACATATGTATGTATATTACCTTGAGGAAGATGTCAGGGTCATACAGTTTGGGAGTTGCTTCTTGCAAAAGTTTAAGTGCTTCACCGACATGCTTGGCACAAAGTAATTCGTCTTCCTTAATCTAAAATATATAAAAGCATTAATCACATTAAATAAACGAAATAAAACTTAACCTTAAATATGGCTAATGCAGCCATAAACAGTATGTTAGTTCCTTCATTGAAAAGTACATCCCATATCCGCATTGTTGTCTGGATTTCTAATGTAAGTCATATTGATATATAAATATCAATGCGTGTGTGTGTACGTGTGCGTGTGTGCGTGCGTGTACATACCTCAGACGGCAGGCTCTTAGAAAATAAACATAGAAACCATTCAGTTGTTATGAGTGATACATCGAATCCAATCCGATTGAAATGGGCAGCCAACCTAGAAATGTAAATAGTTACATTGTACACATAGAAACACACACACACACATATGTCTATGCATGTGTATATGTAAAAAGATATTTATTATATAAATATGAGAAAATGATGGTATTACCTTGGACTTCGTCGGTTCATTAAGTCCTTAAATACTCTTTGTTTAACATGGCAACCGTAAAGATTGTCAGAATAAGTATCACTATATAGGACATCCTCTAATAAAACAGCGAGCATCCAAAAAGCATCCTCCTCTGTTCTCATCACAAGTAACAAAAATGCCGTAATAAAATTCATTCCCTGCATTACAACACATATTATATATACATGCGCATACATACCTATATATGTATGTATGTATATCATATACATATCTACTACATACACCCTAATGTCACACACACACACACGCACACACCTACCTGACAATAACCAACCCGGGAATCACGAAATGAATAAGCAACTAAAACCCTCCTAATAGATTCGTGTCCCTTTGCAGAATCAGCCCAGGGATGTGATGGAAATGTGCGCGGCAAATCCTGCAATACTTAAAAATTAGTATATATATAACCAGTGTGTATAAACATATTGATTTAGTATATATATAATACTAAATTAAACATATTGATGAACTAAACATATATATAATACTCAACTAAACATATTCATTTCTAACTATGCATTTCTTAAGAATTGTTTAAATAATTTCTACGTATACTGTCTGTCTGCCTGTATCTCTCACACACACGTACCTATAGATACACATTGTACTTACATGGTCTATTTGCCGTGTTGCAGGGGTAACTTTGTCCTTGACAGCCTCTACAAGATCATTGTAGTAACTCTCAGGAACCGTAGATCGTTTCTTGGCGGCACCGGACGCTGCAAGCCACAGTTTGGGCCGTAGAGAAGGCGGGATACCTCGGCGGATCAATCTTTTCAGCTCCAGTGATTTGGCATATGCTGAAATCGATAGTGTTGGTCCTGTTCTTGATAACAAGTCGGATGGAATATACCATTCCGGTCCCTTGTTCTTCTGCATAATGTAATCTATTATAAGCCATGTGTGTATGTGAATATATATATTTTTAACTCGTAAAGAATGACTCTATACATACAACTACGTATGTTAACACTAAACATTAACAATAAATAACAGTAATTTAAAACTAGATATTACACGAGTGTCTATTAAACACTGCCAACTATGTACGTAGATATTGACCGCACGTGTGTGTGTGTGTGTCTATATATATATATATATTGTGTGTGTGTTTACCTCCACTGACCACCATAGACGATCCTGTTCCTTGACTCTACGTTTCAAATCATTAAGTGTAGCGGCATCCTCCAATGAAACGTCAAGAGAGAAACCATGTAAATCCACTATAGTGACCTTCCTAGTCTTCCAAACCGTCTTATTACTCCCCATTATATATGGTGGACTATCAACATCTGTAATGAAAATAATCTTAAATAACAAGAAACACTCTCTCTCTCTCTCTCTCTCTCTCTAAACACACACACACACGTGTGTGTGTGTGATGATTTATAACAATGATACTTTAAAGTCTTAATAAAGAAGACACACACCAAATTTTACCTCAAAAACAAATTCGCAATTTTTTATGAATTAAACCGATTTAATACTAAAAACAGAGCAATATTTTAATATTCTCTTAAAAAATTCATATTCAAAGGAAATTTATCTCAGAAATTAATGTCAAAATTGAGCACAAAAATTTGCGATAATAGAAAACGGATGTTTATCTGAAAAGATTCGGGAAAGAACGAATTTTAGCTTAAAAACTGCGGTTTTTGTCAAAGAAATAAAAAATAAAACAAATTTCAGCTCAAAAACGGGGATTTTGTTGAAAAAAGAAGGGATTTCTATCCAATATATTTGGGAATTTGTGAAGAAAATTGGGATATCTTATGTACCTGATGAGATTCGCAAACAAATCGACGGCGCGAATTCTCCAGAGATCCAACAGTAGATTGCCGACGCACAATAGAACAAGTCAGAAAAGAACACGTCGTGGCCGTCTGTTGGATCTGACGGCTGAGAATGAGTCTTTTACCGTTGCAATAGGAATATGCGTCGAATATGTATAAAAAAACGTGAATGGTAATATTCTTTAATATAATTTAATTAACAAGTATTCGCACTTACCTTTTCTTTAAGTTTTTTAATTTACAATTTACTTTTACTTTAAAATTAAAACTAGGGTAGGGTTTAGGGTTTACGGTCCACGTGGCTTTGCCTTCGAGGTTAACATTTAATGTGAAAAAAGGAAATGTAGGCCCTAAAACCCCTGTTTTTGTTTTAGGGTTCTTGGGAAATGGGCACAGAAGGCGGTCGAGGTATGAAATCTCTTGCATTTTACACACGCTTATGCGCGCATATGCATACAATTTTTTATTTATTTGTTTTTCTCAGAGACATTGGCAGACGCATCTGAGAAAGAAGTGAACAAGCTATTGGATAGAGTAAATGCTAAGAAAGGGAAAAAAAATGCAGATAATTCGAAGGATTCAGCGGTATGTGTGTGTGTGTGCGCGTGTGCGCGTGTGCGTGCAATTACCCATTCTATTAAGCATTTGGGTCATAACTACTGTTAATCTGATTCTTAGTTTTATTATATTTCATATGCAGTGTATATATGTGTGTTTGTGTGGTGTGGTAGTTTAGTATTCACACACACATACACGTTTTCTATTTGTTATAACATTTTGATTTTGATGTTACCAATATGCATGCTTAAACAGAGGCGATGCATATGGAGGGCAGAAAGTAATAGAGACGAGGGGACATCATGTGGTGCACCTGCAGCATTACCACGAGCTCAAGAGGAGGAAGCCATTGTCCATAGAAATAAATACACTCTTAAAAAATAATCCAGATGACCTTGAAGGTATATCCATATGTAGAATTACAAGAAATTTAAGTATAGAGTTATAGTTATTTACTATAGTAACTAAAGCTATTTTAAAAATAGTAGTTGAAGATGATATCGACTGGGAAGATGAAGAAAAATCGAATAATCTATGGAATGGTGAAATAACAATAGAAGTGGAGAATGAGGGTACAGATAAGAAGAATTCAACAAAGACTGTAGAAGAGCGAATGCGAAAGACAAGGTTCACATTTATATAGCTCTCTCTCTCTCTCTCTCTCTTCTCTCTCTCTCTCTCTCTCTCTCTCTCTCTTCTTCTCTCCTTCTCTCTCTCTCTCTCTCTCTCTCTCTCTCTCTCTCTCTCTCTCTCTCTCTCTCTCTCTCTCTCTCTCTCTATATATATATATATATATATATATATATATATATATTTGTATGTATGTATGTATGTATGTATGTATGTATGTATGTACAAACGAATTCTGATGTAAATTGTATGTGTATATGTAGGAATATGCTGAACTTATTCACAAAGCGCACTTACTTTGCCGTCTGGCAAGAGGAACACTTGTGGATGCAGCATGTAACGATTCGCTGCTAAAGGTATATCTTGAACACACTCATGATAATTGTGATATAGCCAATAGATGTATTCTTATGTATCTGTCTATATGTTACATATCGTTTTCTCTATCATTATGTTTTGTGACACATGTATAGTTTATATTAATACATAGCACGATGCTTCTGTGTTATTATATATGTTGGGATGTGCATACATTTTTTTGATACATCATATCTTTGATGTTTCCAGATTTATTTTGTAAACAGGCATCGATATATTCCCTTGTTCCAGCGCGCCTTGTGTCTTCTGTGGATCCAGAGAAGGCTTCTGCTGGAAGTATAACTCCTCTGGTTAAATGGGTACGCACACACGCAGACACACACACAAAGCAGGAATAGTACTACTACTAGAAGCAATCTTGTCTACTTGTCTAATCTATGTGTGTTTGTGCAGTTACACAGTCTTTTCCGTATTAGTGATGGACCACCAAGTGATGAATCTATATCTGCTAGCTTAACTCAGGTGCTTGCAAAACAAGCTGGCTCAGAAGAAGAGGTGCGCCCTCCCTCCCTCCCTATCTCTCCTTCTCCCCCTTTCTCACTAAAACATTATTTTCAGCTAGCTGCGATCTCAGTAGCGTTATTCCGTGCACTTGGTTTTAACACGAGGTTTGAACTTTCAACTGATGTGTGTGTGTGTGTGTGTGTGTGTGTGTAGTGAGATGCAACATACACCACATAATATGTAACATGAGATAAGAAACAGATATCTAGACTTGTTTGTGCTTGTATGTCTCCATATGTGGGAAACATACTGAGCACATACACTCGCATGCACACGTTCCATGTGTACATGTGCAATAGATGTGTATATGTATGTGTATTTATGTTTATGGACAGGTATGTATGTGTATTGGACGTGACATCCATAAAGCCAGATGCGGAATCTTTGGTGGCATCTGAAAACTGGGATCCGGAATCTGTAGGAAAACATCATACACTTTTCACTTCAAGCATCGTTGCTGAAGTCCTGGCAAATTATTGTGACCGTTCACCCTCTACGGCTCAGATGGCATCATCCAGCTCCTTCACTCAAGTATGATTAACATTATCTATATATTCTAGTTAACAGGTAGTCTATATATATATAACTATTATACATCTCGTTGATATGTATATGAGTATCTATTAATCTACCAAGGTATATTCATAATAATACTATACACGTGTGTGTGTGTGTGTGTGTGTGTGTGTGTGTGTCTGTCTGTGTCTGTGTGTGCGTGCGTGCGTATTATAAACTGTAGACACACACATGTTTGTGTTATGGTTGTTAACTACCTTATTATCTTTTGGAATAGGAGAGTCCCAGGGCGTCGAATATGGGCGAAATTTCGCCCTCTGCACTCAACACAACTTCTCAGACTCAGGTATGATGTATTGAATTATATAATTATAGCATTTACTATTAATTTCATATCAACTAGTTATATGATCTACCATCTCTCTCTCTACTCGTATTACTCTGGTACATAGAAAGCTGTCATAACGATTGTTATATGATCTTTGTTAACATAGTTATTAACCATGATTATTTACTATATAAACTATTTATACTATTTCACTTGACAGAAGGCTCGGGGGTTGTTATAAAGTCGATGTCTACAAATAAAACAACATCTAACACTCAGGTATGATGTATTGAATTTCTCAACTATATCATCTTAAATTCATTACCTATCCCCTGTAGTTTGCCTCCCATCTCTCTCTCTCTCTCTCTCGCCCCCCCTCTCCACGCCTCACAGTTTGAGTTGTTATTATGCAGTGTGAGGAGAGTCCTGGACCCTCTGTACAATCAACTAGCAAGAGAAAGAAGAAAGGAAAAGAAGAAACACCAAAACCAACAGTGAAGAAAAGAAAAGGTCCATAAAATATTATGTCTATTTAGTATAGTTAAGTTATTAATACAGTTATACTCTTCTTCTTCTTATTATATATAAACTTTATTTGTGCATTATTCTAGTAAATTGTATATCGATTTAGTGCATATTGTATAATCTTATGCTAGCTACAACTCATTTCATATATGTAACAACAGCAGATTTGATACACATAGTACAGCTAGAATATGTAATATTATTTCACATTATTGTTCAATAGTATTTAGCTATATTATATAATGTGTATTATCTACATTTTCTTTTCTTATGTATGCATCTTTTCAAAACTACTGTCTAGTACAATTACATAATATTATCTATATTCTTTGAAACCACGTATATATTAATTCTTTAGTATATGTACATTATAAATATAGTTGATTATATTTATTAATATAATGTTATAGCATTTGTGAATAATTATAGTACTTGTTTTAGTATATATAAGATATATATGCTATAACTTGCATAAGAATGTATACGTATTAGATTTATATTATTTATATACATTATACAATGTAATTGTATATTACATAAATATGTACAGGTGATGAGGAGTTTGAACTAGAAATGGCGCGAGCAATGGCAGCAACAGCAGTTCAAAAACAAGCAGAGTCGTCTAAACCAAGCCTTAAACTCGCTAAACCCAGCCCTAAAACGGCTACAGTGTGGTCGCGTAAAAAAGGCTCTCTTTTACAGTGGGCTGAAGTTTACTGTGGGGATGATGCTACAGGAAAATGGGTACACGTGGACGCTGCCAGGTGCCTTGTCGATGACGTGGAAAAGATCGAAGCCGCTGCTAAACAACCTGTTCGTTACGTCATTGGATTCAATGGCTTCGATACTAAAGACGTGACACGCAGGTCTACTTATACATGTAGTATTATGTATAGGATATAGTATATTAAAAGAATTTAGTATATAGTAGAGCATATCGTATATACACATACCATAACTGGTCCTGACGTGTGTAGTAGAAGTGTAGCTATAATCATCTGATGGAACTAAATTGCTATTTATGTTTTTTTTTTAGTAACCATGTTTTTTAGTAACCATGCTATGTAATCAGTTGATTATTTGTTTTAAATCAGGTATGGATCTTCTTGGTCCAAAATTCTTCCACTAAGAGTGGAAGAAACGTGGTGGGATGCTTGTCTCTCTCCTTTAAGACGCTTGGATAAAGCGGACTACTCTGCTCAAGGTGTGTGTGTGTGTGTGTGTCCTGTCTTTTGCTCATATAACTTCTTATAGTAGTTACGTATCTTACACCCCTAGCGATATATATATATGAATGACGGCTTCACTATACAGTATTGTTTAACACGTTCAAGCAAGTGTTATTGTATTTGTTGATTTACGATATGTTTTTATCTTTTTACCAGAAAGAAATGCTAGAGAAGACATGGAGTTAGACGTTAAAGGTTTTACGGAGCCCTTACCTACTAACCAGCAGGTGTTCTTATATACATATTAGATATAGTAACTCATAAGATATGCTAAACTTCTTTAATTGTATTCCATATACGGACTATGTGTACACACACACAACTCGCATGCACGCACACGTTTTTGCAGGCGTATAGGAATCATAATTTGTATGCAATGGAAAGGTGGCTAACAAGATATCAAACATTGCACCCGAAAGGGCCTATATTGGGATATTGTGGAGGCAGGCCTGTGTATCCTCGCTCCTGTGTACAGGAGCTCCATACAAAGAGAGATGGCTTCGTGAAGGTTTTGCTGTTAAAGCCGGTGAAGAGCCCGTAAAGGTTCTCGTGTGTGTGCGTGTGTGTGTAATTCTCCACACTGTAAGTTCTTACACGCAGTATATACATTGGCAGATAGATAAGTAAGACATACGTTGTGTACACGTGTATATGCATACGGATAGATATACATCATAGACATACATACATACGATACATATGTATTTGTATGTATATAGGTGTTGGAGCTCGAAATATTTCACGCAAGCAATCTCAAACAGAAAAATGTGAGAATGAGACACCTGAAGAGCGTTCTACAGTATTATTATATGGAAAATGGCAAACAGATCCGTGGGAGCCACCACCTGCTGTTGATGGAATTGTACCAAAGGTATATTTGTGCGTGCGTGTGCGTTAGCAGAATTACACTATTCTGTACATCACTATTGTTTACAATATACAAGATATATACATGTCATATATATATATATATAATATATATATATATATAAACTATTATTTTTTTCGTGACAGAATGAGAGGGGTCAGGTGAAGTATGGTCTGAAAAGTGTATTCCACGTGGAGCAGTGCATATTAAACTCCCTCGTGTAGGTGCTATAGCGAATAAACTGGGTGTTGATTATGCACCGGCCATGTTGGGTTTGAGATTAAACAGGGTCGCTCTGTCCCTGTTTATGAAGGAATCGTAGTCTGCGAGGAGTTTAAGGACGCTATTATAGAAGTAAGTGTGTGTGTGTTTGTTATGCATTTTATGGAGTGATTGATTTATATATTGCAATTAGCTATATACGTACATATAAGTATGGATGCATCATCATCATCTCTCTGTCGTATTTTGTATCAACTGCATATTATATATAGGACATATGTACGTGTACATGCATATCCAATCACTTACAGTTCGTGTTTGTGGTATGTGCGCCTCTGTTTATATACAAATCATATATTACATATGTACACTGATGTATAATCTGTATGCAATAACATATGTTTAGTATGTATATATATACACAGAAACATACAAAATGCATTATATATAATATACATTCTGTATGTTTATGCATAAACTATATACAAATGTTTAAAACAGTATTATTTTATGTTTTATGTTACATATATATAGTTATTTGAACATTTTGCAGGTATATAGAGCGCAAGAAGAGCAAAGAGCTATGGAACTTAGACGGAAGAGTGAGGAACAAGCTGTTCTTAGATGGAGACAGTTACTACGTTCAATGGTAACTAGGGAAAGGTTAAGGGCAGCGTATGAAGACCGTGCAGAGCCTCAAAGTACGGTTCCACCACCAATAACAGGTCTGTGTGTGTTTGAGAGAGAGAGAGTACATTATAATTCTGGTTTACATATAAATGCATATAGTTGTATTAAACCACACGCACGCACACACCTTGTGTTTGAGTATGTTTCTCGTATATTATAGTATGTCTATGTATATACATACTAAAAGACGTTATATTATTTTATAATTAATTATATACAGATTCTGGGATTAATGAGAAGCAACAGAGAGATGAGCCTATGGAGAATCGAACACATGTTCATAGCTTTCCTGAAGAGTTACAGAGCTACGATGAAGGACGTGTATACGAACCAAGTGCTGTCCTTGTGGGTTTCAAGTAAGTGTTGAAGAAATGTAAGTATAATAATTAAATTTTAATATTAATATATGTCAGTTAAATACATTAAATATGTATGTTGAGAAATATAATCATTTAAATAGTTTTCAATTTACTAAAAATCTAAGTTAACAAAATACATGCACTTATTCATCATCATTGTCATCATCGTCATCATCATCTCTCTCTCTCTCTCTCTCACACACACACACACACGCACACGCACACACACACATACGCACACGGCGATTATTGTCTTGTTAATCGTTTTATTATAGTAGAAATATGAATGTATTAACTTTGTCACTTAGATATATATTTATCTATTTTATCATATTGTATTTACTATATTTATTGTATTTATATTAAAAAAATTAAACTTGTACAAAAATAATAATTAATGAGTTGTGAAAATTAACATGAAAAAATTAATATGGGTTTAATAATTTTATAATGAATGAAAATAATATATATAATATTATACAACAAAATTTTATTTAAATTTACTTATAATAGTTAAAATAAAACAATATAATGAGTAAAAACATTTAATTTAATGTGTGTAAATTTATAATCAATATTTTATCTTAATTATAAGAGTGACGTCACGTAGTTACGTGGTCAACTATATATTGCCACGCAGATAATATGTACTTACTCCACGTGGATAAGTTTAGGGTTCATACTATACCATGGCGGGAACGGAAGCGGCTGGCTGAGCAGCTCAAATTGGTCGATCTGGGAACGCCGCTGGGGAATTCATGAGCTCCACTCCAATAATCTGGGAAGAATCGCTCCAGGTAGGTCCGTACATCCTCAACAAGCTGCCCAAGACATGGGAGATCATCCGGACATCCTCATGGATCCCCGACCATACGATCACTGCTTTCGTAAAGCACGGGCTCGCAGACAGCAACCTTCCGTACACCACTAACCAGTTAGGATTTCTCAATTCGCAACTCAGGAAGCAATTTCGCCGTGCACAGGCCGCATTCGGCACACCCAAGTTTGGGGTATACGGATCCCCGCCACCTGTCAATCTTCTAGACGATGATGTTCCGTACGAGCCGGGCCATATTGCCAGCCCTAATGCCGATTTCTACAGTCGATTACCGCAGGAGGAAGAAGAGGTATTTCTTAAATATAAAAATGTGCTATAGAAGAGAGAGAGAGTTTGTATACAGGAAGGAGGCGTATGTGAAATTATAGTTTGCATTATATTCTTGTGAAATTATTGTGTGTGTGTGTGTGCGCGTGTGCGTGTGCGTGTGCGTGTCTTCTTTTACATGTAGCTGTAGTTTGTATTTACACAACATACTTGGTGTACTTTATGTATAACATTATGTGGTCATGTGTTTGTAGATTGTATATATGATTACTGTCTTAATGCATATTGTTTCATTTATTAATTATTACTATATATAAATCATCTCTAGCATCTTATATTTAAATTTATATATATGAATACGATAATGATAGTTAAGTCGGATATACATCAGTGTTTACATATATACGTGTGTATCTGATATATATGAAACACTCACAACGCATAACGCAAACATACACATATAATTGTATACAAAGCTTGATTTAATTAAATAAAGCTGAAATAGAAGTACATTATAGATGAATGTCATATCTGTCTATAAATGATATATATAATACTGTCTGTATTATGTTATTGATATGCATACACACAGCACATTCTACATACATATATGTATATGTATTTATTTACTACATTGTTTCTTATAGTTCCCTGAAGGTAATCAATTGGACGACTTCTTTCCAAAAGGAGAGTATATTCCTCAATTGGACGACTTGTTTCCAATCTATACTGAAAAGCGAGAGAACATTTCTTCTCTGTTGGACGACTTGTTTCCAAGTTATGGTGGAAAAGGAGAGAATCTTCCATCTCAATTGGACGACTTGTTTCCAAGCTCTGGTCGAAAACGAGCGCCTATTCCTCTCGAGGAATGTCCACCGTTGGATAATGCTGCTAAAGAAGACTCTAATGCTCTGATTAGCAGTATTACATATCTGTCCAAGGTTCTGCTTGCACACTACTCTTCGTCCAACACTACACAACAAAGTAAGTACATATGTGCGTGTGTGCGCGTATATGACTGTGTATATGTTTGGGTTTTATGATCTTAGAATAGAATGTGTATAACTTAAAATGTTTTTATGGTACACATATACACACGTCCTGCCTATAGAGAACTACGTAAAGTGTGTACGTGCGTGTGGTGTGATTGTTTTTTCTTTTGCTACAGGGAAGGATATAGGCAACCTTCAGAATGCGATTCTGAATCTTTCGAAATGTTTACTTCATGCACAAGGTCGAAATGTTGCTCCTGATACCACAGAGGTACTTAATTATATATATTAAATATGTATTATCCAATGTGTACATATACATGTCTATATATACATACATGTGTCTATGTGAATGCATCGAACTTGTAACAATTGTTGTTGTATATAACAAAATGTATCCTATCATCATGATGCATCTCCATGCATACGATTATGTACCTGCATATGCATATGATATCCATACGTACATGTGTAGGTAATGTGTTCCGTTTTGTGCATATGATGCTTATAAATATATGGTTTATATATAATTTTAGGAGAAGGAGAAGGCTACTGAAGAGCATGTATTCAGCATGGACAATGAGGGTGAAGAGCGTGAGAATTCTGACGTGGACAGTAATGAGCAGCTAATGGCCAGGTTTAAGATTCTGTTAGGCCTCTCTGGTAAACTCCCAACCTCAATTGAAGGTATATATGCGTTTACACATATTATATGTTATATGTTTATATATAACTTCATTGAGAACATTATATGCTCTGTGCGTGTGTGTGTGTGACAATGACACCCAGAAACACATTCAGTCAGTACACATAAGCACAAAGCGGCATATGGGCACTGCCTCATGCATATATGTTTGAGTGTGTGGTGTGTATGTATGTGTGTCACTCACACATTCTGGTATCTATAAAACATGTGTAAATATCTTCATATTTAAGATATATATATATATTATATATATATAGAGAGAGAGAGAGAGAGAGAGAGAGAGAGAGAGAGAGAGAGAGAGAGAGAGAGAGGTTGTTTGATGTATATGTACCAGGCATATGATATATAGATAAATATTCATCTACACACATACACTAATGAGGTCTCTAGATATACATGTGTATGTATGTATGTAGTATATTGTGTGTACTTTTTTCTGCTTGTACAGATACTGTGTGTGTGTGTGTGTGTGTGTGTGTGTGCGATTTACGTGTTATATGCATGTGTCAGATCTGGAGGATGGGGAAGGGGAAAAGGACGAAAATGGTGAAAAGGATGAAAACGTGGAGAGTGCGTCATTTCTTAACTGCAGCCAGGTGGAGCAGAGGCTTGCCTTTTTGAAATCTCGACCTAATTACAACGAGGAGAAGGAAGGTGCACCTAACGTTGAGAACACTGGAATCCACGTGGAAGACAACTATGTGGAAACCTTCCCATGTACGTACACATCTCTCTCACACACACACACGTACACCTCTCTCCTCTCTCTCATACACACACATTTCCAGGGAAAAGTGGTGCTGAAAGTCCCAGAGTATCTGGAGATTCCGAGGAATCTGGATTAGGCTGGGAGCACGTTTAATTACTGAAGTGTAAGCTGGTGGGTGCTATTTGCATAATGTACAGGCTACCTTTAACACTCTAAATTGTACATAATTTCTATCATAATAGAGTGTATTCCCATTTATTAATATGTTGTGTATATACATATGATACACACACATATTACATTTATATATGTCTCCATCTGTCTGTGTATATCTTATCTGTATATATGTGTGTGTACCGATATGTTTTTCACGTATAAACAGTCTGGATAGGAGGTCTCTCTCTCTCTCTAGTTACATGTAAGCCTTTGAATGCGTTTGGTTGGAAATTTATTTCACGTGCACGTACAGTATACACACGTTCTGTGCGTGCATGTGCGCGTGTGTGTACCAAGTTGTCTGTAGATCCAGCTACTCCAATTCATTACATGTACAGGATAGAAGTTGGTTGCATTTATATATATATACACAAAAGTTGTGTGTGTGTGTGTGTGTCTACATCTGTTAGTAATGTGCGGTATTTCCTTTATCAAGCCACGTGTGTACACACATGCACACGTATACGTATAGACAACAAATATGTAAAAAACATTAGTTTTTAATTAACAGACACTCCTTTTAAAGGAGCAAATCATTTAAATGATTTAATAATCACAAAGGAGGGGAAAAAAAGGAAATTCTTCTCTTTTCTAAAACTAAAAGAATGATAATAAATAAATTAAATAATAATAATAATATAACTAGGAGACTGGGTGTGAAACCTCGATCCATAGCTGCTTTCCACACTACATCAATCCTTTCCACGTCTATACTTCCCACTTCATGGTGACTCCAGTTTTCTAATGCATGTAATAAACCCCTGCGTGGCATGCCGCTACAACTCCTCTTTCGTTTATATACTGTAATTAATTAAATTAAAAAATTAATTAAATTAATTAAAAAATTACTTCATATACGTCCAATATAGCAGGTGTATGTCAGCTCTATAGGAACCAATGGAAGGAAAAGAAGACAGCAAGCAACTACACGCCAGCGTGTGTACGTACAGGTGTACAGCAACTACACGCAGCGTGTGTACGTGCATGTGTATGTGTTATATATATATATATATACACTGTCAGGTGCACAGCCAGATATAAATGCAAAATACGACAAAACTGTGTATTTCGTAAAGTATTGTCCTATATATATGTATCGTATCATATCATGCATATACGATTTTGTGCAAACACGTGTATATGCGTAGAATATACGGTATACGGTGCGTATCGTACCTCGCAAGTATGCATTCCTTGTACATCAGTGGGCATCCTCATCCCACC
The DNA here is from genome assembly GCA_003024785.1 of Selaginella tamariscina. Lineage (NCBI taxonomy): Eukaryota > Viridiplantae > Streptophyta > Lycopodiopsida > Selaginellales > Selaginellaceae > Selaginella > Selaginella tamariscina. Next base: position 89,931 of record PUQB01000160.1, read on the forward strand.
AGTTTTCCGTACGTGCAGTCTGTACGGTACTCCGTGACGGGCGGTACTACAAACTGGTGGAAGTGCGTACCTACAGGCGCAAGTCTTTGCTCTCTTTCTGTCACCCATTTGCCAATTATCCATCTCTGTACATAAATAAATAATTATTTTTTTTATATAAAAATATTAAATATTAATATTTTTTTATTAAATAGTAGAAAATGACTAAAACCAACCTTGCAGTGCTGTCCAGCCTGGTATTTCGTGACCTGAACGAGGTATTTCCTGTGTTCAGCAGCTGCCTCGCTCTGTATGCACTCAAACCTACTTCTGGCGCTTGTCAACATCTATTTAAATTAATAAAATTAATTAAATTAACAATATTAAGTAATTAATATTAATTAAATCTGAATATAATTAGTTAAGAGTTTAATTATTAATAACATTACCAGAACACGGACTCCTCTTCTGCACAAGTACAGCGCTATAGCCCTGCCTAGTTTAGAAGTTGAACCAGTTAAAAACACTTCATACACTTCCCGTGGGAGCTCGTTCAGTACCACTGCAGCTGTTAATGTGTTCCCGTGTACAACTCTAACTCTCAAATTCTGATGTTTTTGTACAAATATCATCCCTCCCCGTTTAATGCCTCGTTCTATATAAAAAAAATATATAATTAATTAATTAATTAATTAATTATTAAACTTAAACTAACCTTGTTTAACGCAGCAAGACTGATAACTTTAACCCCCATGCGATCGGCATCCAGTATGGCTTTCTCAATGATGTTATTAATTGAATTTAAACCGAAGGGTAAAAAGTACTGCATATAAAGTATATTCTCAGTATAATACGTATATAGAATGTATAAATACTTACGTGAATACCGTATCTCGGAACCACCCAAGTCTGTGCGTGGAGTCCACGTAACATGTACTGATAAGCAACAAATACACGTCCCCACGCCCACAATATGAAGAACGCCATGAAACCAAATGGCCAGAAAGCGTACATATACCACATACGCGTAGTATACGGTGCGTATGGAATCGAGGAGAATGTTCGGGAAGCAAATGCCACGTGGAGAGATGAAAGTATATCAATACAGTGTGCTAGGAATACGAAACTCGGTACCTCTTCCTCACGACCTGTAATTAATTAATTTAATTAATCAATCAGTTATTAATTAACTAAATTTAATATGTAGCAGACCTTTCCGAAGCGAAGTGTAAATGGAAAGTGTGTTCTCGCTGTATGTGCCACCAAGAATATCAAATATTGGCATAAAGAGACAGAAATTGGTGTTAAGTTCTGTATGGTGGATAGAATGATATCTGCAATAATGAACCAAGTTAAAATATATATAAATACACATACACACACGCACGCACGCACTTACGAGGGGGTGTATACGAGGTAACGTAGCGGTGGGATGGCCTTGAATATAAAAGCAGGGACAAACTCCCAATTACAATGTCCCATTTGCTTAAGAAAATCGAATGTAAGCAAATACATAAACACCATTAAAACTGAGCCTTGTCCCAGTAACGTTGTTAATATAATTGGAATAGCCATTAAACTCGATTGTATTAACTCCTCTAAGAATGTTCTTGTCCCCGCTAAAAAATAAATAACATTTTAATATTTAATAAAAATATATAAAAATATACGTTAAAAATAAAAGAATATATAAAAATACACACACACCTGTAGCAGGCTCTGGTGTAGTAGAAGCGTGGTGTAGAGAATGGTAATTTTGATATAATGTATGTGAATTATGCATCATCCTGTGTATTAAGTAATATAGAGGCTCCGTGATTACTATATGAAGGAATGTAAGCATGAGAAGACCATATCCATTATAGAATGGAAGATTTGGTATCCACATATTGGCTGCTGCCAATGCTAAACCTTGGAATATTATATGATTATCACTGGAAAAAAAAAACAATAAAAAAAAAATTAAATAAATAACTGAATATATATATATATATATATATATATGTGAGAGAGATTTTACCAGTGGAATTCACGGTCTACTTGTTCATAATTGGTGGCAAACTGTTGAATCTGGTACTGCTTGACCACGAGGTGCAGCCTCGAGAGTGTGTTCCACATCTGGTGCTGTATGTATCTCAGGAAGCACAGTAGCACCAGATTATCCACACACAGGCTCTGTATGGACCTCAGAAGAAACGGTAGGAAAATCCCATACTGCATGCAGATGAAAATGTCAATAAAAATAAAAAATAAAAAATAAAATAAAAAAATAGAAATATTACCTTCATATTTCCCATAATATTCCATGGCCAATCTGCTAGAGGAGCAGAAGAAGCACCCATACTGCTGATAGTAATCACACCTGCCCTGCTGTATATAAATATATATCTATATATCGCTTGCTGGCTGGAGGATGGGTACCTACATTTCCTCTGGGATTTTATAGGAGATAATTAATCATGGATTAGTGAAAAACTAATCAAGATTAGCGAAGAAACCACTTGGAAATGGACACAGTCAATTGTTCGATGGGAGTTGCGCGTATATTCATGTCAAAACGTGTCCAGATTCGAATCAAACAGAGTCCTTTTTATTAATGTGAGCAAATACAATCTCTGCTAGTTGTTGGATCAAGTGTATGCCTAAATTGTACTCCATGGAATCGAACCCTGATGTTCTGTTTAAACTCTCTTAATTAGCGGCGCTAATTACGTTTTAATATGCCTACCACATGCAAAACTGCTAAATATTTATTTAGTTAATCGCTAATTATTCCCAGGGATATTCCATTAGAAATTGTCAGAGCTTCACAGGTTCCTTATGAAAGTGACGACTTCTATATACGAATATACCATAACCACTAACAAAAAGCTAGAAAAGACCTTATATAAAAACTTAAATAATTTATAAAACTTAAATTAATTAAATAATTAATTAAGTATAAATTAATTTATAAAACTTAAATTAATTAAACTAATTAAGTTATTAAAAAATATATGCTATAGTAAAAATAAGATATTGTTATATATATAAGATAAATGTTTAAAAAGTTCGATACGATCGAGATGTGCAACTGCTATGGTAGGTTTGTTTTCCCCTGTTGGGCAATCCAACAATATATATTTAACTAATCTTTTTGTTTATATTAGTTTATTATATTTTAACTCATCAGGAGTTTTTCAAACGTTACTTGTACACACACACATATATATACACAATTATTTAACATGATTTATCAATATAATAATGTTGTTTATTATTATATATAGAAAATAAAAGGATTTTAAGTCACATGTATTTGATAGTTTATATGATATTAGACACGTGAAGCATGTCTTGGATTCTACACATACATCTAAAAATTTCTGCATTAAATGTATATATATATTATCTGCATATATATTCAATTTATAAAATTTAATGTGATCTCGTGCTTTTATCACAAATGTATAAAGGGAATATCGAACTCTGCATTAAAGCACATATTCACGCACACAGTCACGTATGTGTACAACTTGTATCTGTATACTTGTGTGCATTCATTCATATTTCTTTAATTAATTCATTCCACGCACACACATATTACATATCATAGACACACACACATATGTATGGGATGTGCATATAGATATCCATAGTTGTATTAATGTTTTGCCCAACGTGTGCTAGAGATATAGGAAAAATTACATTTATATTCCTAACATTTATCATATTTACATACATATTCCCTTGTAAGGTAATTATGGTAAATACATAAGTTACATTACTACTTTAAGTATATATAATTAAGGTATATATAAAAGTTAATTTTATAATTAAGATAATTTATTATTGTTTATAGGATACGACTTCAACCACATTTACATATTTTTTAATCACATTTACATACTCTTATAATTAACTTTCATATATATCTTAATTACATACATTTATTAAGGTAATTTACGTATTTACCATACTTACCTTATACCTTGAAAGTTCACTTTAAATTTTTATAAATTTCAAAATTAAAAATTAAAATCATTTTTATAATTAATAAAAATTTATAATTAATTTGTATTTTATTATATTAAGTCCAAACTACAACCTATTGAATATATATATATATATATTATATTAATATAATTATTCTAAAAAATATTTTATTTTTACTATAACAATTTTTTGACATTTAACACTTAATAAACTTTAATTATTTCATTTGTAATATCTTATAAATTCAAAATATATTTTTAATTAATATTATTATTTTAAAAATCAAAATATTACACTTGAAATTTTTAAAGTGTGTGAGAGATTGAAATATAAAAATGTGTATATAATATTGGTTCAAGAACCCTAACTTATGTACAAGAGGAGTGGTTCAGATTGAAACTAATTCGTGAGCTATTAAAACCCATTATGCTAATAATAATAATATGTGCATGCAACCGTACACATGGATCTTACATTATCCCCTTATCTCGAAAGGATGTAAGTTGGTTAGAGTTCTTTGGTAGATGGGCCTGAATCTGGAGGAACACCAGGAGGAGGCACTGGTGGATTTGTATGCGGCATAATTTATTCCTATTGCACAAAACACTTCAACCGTTGCATGTGTACAATCTCCGAAGGATCGAGTTAATGTCATGCTGAACCTCATAAACTTGCAACCTTACTTGCCGTAGCACTCGATACGGTCCTTTCCACTAAGGAAGGAGACTCTTAGCTAAACCACATATCGTAAGCTTGGGAAAATGAACCAACACCAGTTCATCAACCTTGTACTTTGTAAGAGGATAATGGTGCGAGTTGTAATGTTGTTATTGCCCTACTTGTATACGGCCTAGGTGTTCTGATGACTCCGCACGAACCAATTAAAGAATGCTCATCAGATACCGATCCCATGACCTAGCATCAACAGCTCGCAGTAACTGAGAAGGCAAACCCAACTTCGTCGGCAACACCGAGTCATGACCATACAAGAGCTTATATGAGGAAGTACCAATGGAACTTTATACTCCAGTGACATAAGCATATCGGAGAGACGGTAAATAACCATCCCAATCCGAATGTTGAAAGTTCACATACTTCATCATCCTTTTTAAGGTTCTGACAAGCCGTTCCACCAAACCATCTGTTGAGGATGATAAGCACTTGTGAAAGTTTGGCGTATCCCTAATCGAGATGTCAAAACGTGAAATAAGCCATAAATGCAGGACCATTGTCCGAGAGAATTCGCTCCGGACAAGAATGTTAAAACACGACCCGATTAAGGAGAAACTGACCAACAACAGAAGTAGTCGCACTAGTAAGAGCACCAACTTCTACCTAACGAGTTAAGTAGTCAAAGCAATAATAATGTACTCGTTACCAGTAGTCGACCGTGGAAAAGGTCCCATCAAATCAAATGTCACCAACTCAAACGGACGAGAAACTGTAATTGACTCCAACCGTCCTTCCGAAGCACATGGGGGAGTATTGCTAACTTGGCACCACACACAACTACGCACATACCGAATCACATCTCCTCGCAGCTCTGGCCAATAGAAAGATCTGTGCAGCTTCTCATTACACGACGATGTCCCATGTGCTCGCCAAGAATAGGAGAGTCATGGTAAGCGTGGAAGAAGCGTGGAATGAAGACCGAAGGCACTACCAACCGCAAATGATCATTTGGATCAGTCCTCACAAAATAAAGAAGGTTGTCCTAAATGCGATATTGCGAATGTAAATGCCTAAAAGGCAAGTCATAAATAAATTGATGCAGGATTCTCAAACCCATCACGAAGCCTTTGAATCCACGGCTCAACCTTTTGAACTTCCCAAACCTCATCCAAAGACGGTAAATCTAACTCTGCATTCTACGAATACTAAACGTCAGCACAACAATTGCTGATGGTACAAAATCTTCATCCAAAAAGTCCACTAATGTTGGAACAATTGGCTCCTCATGGGCAAAAGAAAAGAGAGAAAGTGGAAGAGGAGCTCGAGAAAGCGCATCAACATCATCCATGCAACTCCTTGGGCGATGAACAACCTCGAAGTTGTAAATTTGAAGCTTCAAGACCCACCGAGCAGTACGACCAATCAAATTCTTCCACTTCAACAACGACGTGACTGCTGCATGGTCATCTTCCAACAACGTCCGAGAACCATGCAAGTAAGCATGAAGCTTCTCAAAACCCCAAACTACTGCTAACACTCCTTTTCTGTCGTAGAGTAGTTCACCTCTGTTGGTTGCAACGTACGGCTGATGTACGCAATGGGATGTCATTGGCTAGGGACACTCGTACTCTCCTACAACAATACACCCCGAGACCGATGTCAGAAGCATCTACGTGCAAGATGAAAGAACGAATGTAATCCAGGTATGCCAAAACTGGAGGAGTCGTCAATAGCTCTTTGAAATCTGCAAATGCCTACTTGCAATCCTTAGACCAAACAAAAGAAGTCATTGATGACTTCAGCAACGCTTGCAACGGTGCAGTACGATCTGAAAGATGATTCACTAACAACCCAGATATAGTACCTTGCCAAGAAAGCATTATACATCATTCACACACTTCGGCGTAGAGAACTTCAAAACTGTTGTCAAGATCGACTTGTAAACTTTTACGTGAAATGCGATAACCCAAATAAGTGGTGTCTTTGAATTTAAACACACACTTAGATGGCTTCAACTTCAAACCAACTTCTCGCAGCTAATCCAAAACCTTGTGTACATCACTGACATGCTCCTCCCACGTTCCATCCGAGTGGATTAAAACATCATCGATGAAGTCGACACTCACCTCCAACATATCGTAAAAAACCTCGTCCATCATACACTGGAAAGTCGCTAGAGCATTGTTCAAACCGAAAGGCATCACCAAAAACTTGTACATGCCAAATGGTGTTTGAAAAGCAGTCTTGGGAATGTCCATGTCAGCCATCAGGACTTGCCATATTCAGAGGTGAGATTTAACTTGGTGAACCAAAGGTTCCACCCCAATCGATCCGAAAGGTCTCCAGTATGAGGAAGTGGATACACATCTGAAATAGTTATATTATTTAATGGGCGATAATTGATGCAGAATCAAATGCTCCCATCCGGCTTTGTCACAAGATGAGGTTCGCACGTCTAAGGACTTTGAGATTTTTGGATAACACCTTTCTCCAACATCTCCTTAACATTTTTTGTAAGATCTTGAGCTCCTTTGGTGACCGACACCGAACAAGTACCTTAATCGGCCTAACATCCCCAGTTGGAATAGGGTGGCGTGTCGCAATCTTGGCTCCAGATGACAAGTCGAAGTTAAAAAGATCAGCATATTCCTTCTTGAATTAATCAACGACTGCAGCACGACGATTATCTGATGGATCCAAAGAGGGAAATGAGGAACATGAAAGATGTTGGAAGTAAGGGTGAAACAAAAGTGATGGAAGCAGATGGATGAAGTGGAATAAAAATAAGATGAATGAAAACAAGATGAGGAGAGTCAAACAAGGGGGAGACTTTTCGAAGTCACACTTGGCATGATTACAAATCAACCAATCCATACTAAGAATAAAGTGAAAAGCTTGACTTGGCACCACCCGCAAAGATTGAAGCTCAAGCTCATGATCGTCCACACGAACAACTATGTCAATTTCATCTCCCGCGAACAAGCATGAGTATGTCCGTTGCCGTACAAAATGAAAACTGATTCTACTGTATGACGCAAATGAAGGCTGCAATGTGTAGCAATAAACTGAGAAATAAAGAACAAACTTGAACATGTATTCACAACACTGAAAGGAAAACAAGATGTGGTGTGTGATTAAATTGAGTTTGAAAAGTGAAGACCGATGAACTGGTGCCGAGTGAACCCCTTGATGATACTCCCAAAAGAAAGACGGAGGGATCACTAATTTATTTGCACAAGGACCCCCCTTACTCGTGCAATTCATCGTTTCCTAGAAGATCCACCGCATCAAGACCTTCTACTGCAGCGGCGCCAATCAGACGTTGTTAATGCCAAGGCCTCCACCCTGGAAATGGGGGACGCCAATGGGAACTCTTTGACAGCGCCGATATGTGTGTCACGCGCCCAACAACGAACCTCATGTCCACGGGCCCAACCTTGTGCTGGTACACGAGCAGCAATAGCATCAACCTTCATCGGAGCAGGACCATCCCCCATGAAATGGAACAAGAGAACGCAAAGTTGCAAGCGGGAGAGGTGATGACTCATATTGTTGTGCTAGCCTTAAAGCATTGTCAAGAGTCATTGGAGCTAGTGCATGCGCAAGCCCCACAAGGTTTTGACGAAGTACCGCCACAACATACCTAGCTTGATGCATTTTGACATGTTAGGCTTTGCACGCAGCAAAAGGCTCCAAAAGCGAACACTAAACTGCATCATCGACTCAAATGGTTCTTGATGAATACAATGCAACTGCTGAAAAGCATTGTCACAGTCATCCGCATGTTTAAATGCACATTTGAAGATCTCTAGAAGAATACTCCAATGCCCACCATTGTACCATTGCAACACCATCCCTGTAGACAAGTAGGAAACTCGCACAAACACTAAGCATCATCCCTGTGTGACCACGTGAAGTGAAGTGGTCAAAACTAATGGTACACATCATCCCTAAAATTTCTACAAAAGAAATTTAGTTGGACGCGAGGATTTACAGCAGGAACAGGAGGAGTAACATGGGCTATGAATGTCGCCATCAATTGAGAGTGATTATTAATTGCATCTACATAGGCATCCAACAATTGCATACAACTGCATAAGTAGCTGTTCCACAGATGAAGGATTTGCCTATAGTGCATCCATTAACGAAAAGAAAAGAAAGAACAAAATTTATAAGGAAAGAATAAATCTAGACAATTGAGAAAGTAGATCTTAAGAAGATAAAAAAGACACAAATCCGAGTGCTCCTTAAGGACAATTAGAGTTCCCCCTCACCTCTACTAATGTGAGAGATCGATATAGAAATGTTTATACTCATTAGTTAAGAACTTTAACTTATAAACAAGAGCGAGTGATTCATATTGAAACCAATCCAACTATATTGAAACCAATCCGAGGACGCATATTAAAACCCATTTCGTTAATAATAATATGTGCACATGCAGCCCGTACACATGAATTTTACAAGTGTATATATGTAAATTTAGAAAAATTTCTAATGTATATATGTAAATACGATAAATTAACTTTCCCTATAATTAATTATAGGTTAGGGCTTAAAAGTTTATTGGAACAGAGTAGTTAGGTCAGGTTTTAGGACGCTTGAAATCCTGCGCGCTTCTTCTTCCTTGTACGATGCCGTTTAGTTTCATTTCTGTTTTAGGGTCTCAATCCACCATGGCGTCTTTGTATTTCCGTGCGTATAACGATCTACACGAAATGCGCAAGAAAAGATGAATGTATGAATCAATGCGATGCGGCATATGATCAGGTACGTGACGAAATTTGTGAAAAATCCGTTCATATATATACAATATCCAAAAAAAAGCAGGTTTAGAGTAGTATTTAGAACAAGTTTATGCTGTTCTTAGAATACGTTGTGAATACACACGTATATACAATACACACACACACACACACACACAGAATGCATTTGTCACTCTCTCTCTTTCATACACATTTATTAATTTATACATGGATATCAATTCCAGATGATTTCATGAGCATGTAAGGGGGATTTTAAGGCGCTGTGATAGATTAGTATTGTGTGTTTTCATCGTAATGGATGATGAAGGGGAGGATATGTCACGGAGGCGCAGGATGACCGTCAAGTCCGAGAGCTTTACGAAGACACGTACCACATGTGCAACGCCTAGGCACCAATGGAGATCGATTTCTTGGTCGACTCATCATACCTCGCCTGCAGGTACACACACATCATTTATGCCGTATTCATGTATACACAGGCAGACATGCATATTATTGACAAATGTAGAAATATACCCCTAGTCAGGCATTAGATATGCATCCTGAAAAAACTAACTTATGTATAGTTATCACTAGACTAGTATTCAAAGGACAGTGTGTCTAATCTTTATCGTATATTAACTTATACTTTTGTATGCAAATCCAAGTACATAATTAAGCTATCGTTTTGTATACTTATAATTCTAGTATTTTTCAAATGTAAATATATACCCCTAGTCAAACATTAGGTATGTGTCCTGTATTTTGAAAAACAAAATCTATATACCCCTCTCAAACTAATATATATGTGTGTGTGTGTGTGTGAGAGAGAGAGAGAGATTTCATGTGAATCTCAAACAGACTGCTTACTGCCCAAGAGCTATGCTACTAAGGAAATTTGTTAAATATAATTTGTGTATGCTATTCAGCGAATTTCTATATGTTCGAGGTATTTATGTATATATATAACTTTCTAGGATGCAGGGTATATATCATTCTTAAGAACTTATTTATCACATATTTGTGTGCATATATTGTTAGAATAGAATGCAGGGGTGTATATACCTGATTCTATTTAGTTTAGAGTATACATCTATGGTGTACATGTATGGACGCTCTACTATACACACCATTACTTGTTTATAAGTGAAGTCTATATGCTTTATAGAGAGCTCGGAGAGTGGAAATGGGATTGGCGACGAGACAGACAGTGACGGGGAGACACATAATCTTTGTCCGCCTTTGGAAAGTCTATCTGTGTCGACAACTACACAAGAGTCTGGGGTGAAGAAGGTGTTTAGAAAGGGGAAGAACTGTTTAGATGTTAAACTTGACTTAGGGATAATTGAGAAGTCTGTTCCCGAGGAAGGTGAAGAGAATCAGTGTATGGCTGATTCTGATACTCATCAGCAGGTAATGCGTTGTGTGTGTGTGTGTTGAGAGGGGGGGGGAGGGGAAGGAGGGCATGAAAACTTAGATAAGAAATGTTTTTGTTCTGCCGAGTATTTATGAACAGCGCGCTCTCTCTCTCTGCTGACATAGTCTACATGCATGCACACACACGTACATTTTATATTGGTCTTGTTGGTTGTTCTTATATATATGTTGTAAGTTTAGCCGTGAGTCTACGTTTTATGTGTTCTCACTTGTTGTCCGTTGATCATGCTTCTCTTTCAGTTCTAGTTTTACATTTCAGCTCACATAACCCATCCAACCCACTCACACGCACGCACGCGCACCCACACACATGCAAATCTTTTCAGTGATGTTTCTTAACCAGGAGAAGGTTATACCGGAGAAAGACAAGCATTGCACGCAAATTCTGTCTCATTTGTTTATGGGAGGAAGATCAGTAGCACAGAACTACGCAATTCTTCGTAGCTTCAGGATAACCCACATTCTAAACTGCGTGGGATTCTGCTGCCCCGAGTACTACCCCGAAGAGTTTACGTACAAAACACTCTGGCTTCACGACACTCCATCCGAGGATATTATATGTGTTTTATACGACGTGTTTGATTTCCTTGAACACGTCCGTGAGCAGGCTGGCTGCCAGGTACTTATACACCTTGTTAATGAGCCTCTCTCTCTCTCTCTCTCTCTCTACGCACATACAATATTAATATATGTGTGATCGTTCAGGTATTAGTGCATTGTTCTGAGGGGATTTCAAGATCTGCGGCATTAGTTATAGCCTATATAATGTGGCACGGTCATAAGACATATGAACAAGCCTTTGAACAGGTGAAAGCTCTAAGAGCGTCTACAAATCCGAATCTGGGTTTCATTTTCCAGCTCATGCAATGGCAGCCGAGGATACTTAACCCGCCAAAACAGCTGCCCAGCATGTACAGGTGTGTTTGTGTGTGTGTGATTACATTAGTTTCATGCAAGTACACAAGTCTTTGTATTAGAAACACTCGTAACGATGAGCACAAACACAACATAAATTGAAAAACACACATACACACATTCTGAAGCAACACTAACACATACACACACGTATATAAGAAGATTTTATGCGTGCTACAGAATAGCACCGCAGTCAGGTTATGATCCACTCTTCTTGGTTCCTAAGTTGGTGGCCAACCCGTGTCTACAGTCTATGGACTCACGTGGGTCATTTGTGGTTGAAGCTTTGAATAAATTGTATGTGTGGAAGGGACGTAGCTGTGACAAAACAATGCTGGCAGCAGCAGACAGGGTGGCTTTCCAACTCATCAGGTATGAATGTGTTTGTAGGCACATTTATATCACAGCACACCAGGTGACACCCCCCCCCCCCCCCCCCCCCCCCCCCCACACACACACACACACACACACACACACACACACATGTATGTATGTGTGTGTGTGTGTGTATATATATGAAGAATGTGTGTATATATAAAATGAAATGTTTATATCGTGTCATGTGATTGTGTGTTGTGCATACCTACACCTGCACATTGTGTATTTCTCTTTGTACATGTCTCCGTAATATAAGCACACGTGTTGGTGTGTGTGTGAGAGAGAGAGAGAGTGAAAGATGATATTGGTCATATGGATGTATATAGGTATGAGCATGCTCATGGGCCAATTGTAACGGTGGCAGAAGGCAGTGAACCACAGGCCTTGCTCGAGGTTCTAATCATTGGTGGATCCTCGGTATGCACCGATTGTGCTGGTAGTTGTTCAAGCTTGGGACATGAGAAGCGGGTTTCTATATATGATATTGATTACGAGATCTATACGAAGGCATGCATGGGGAAGCTTTCATTGCCTTTGAGAAGTCCGCACGTGGAATCAAACAGGAAGGTCTAAGTATTAGTAAGTGAATCCTTATATTTACAACACAAACATTCACACGCACAGACGTTCACTACAGCTGGCCTGTAAATCAACCTTCTATCCATGTAAGCGCCTCTAGCATAAATAAGAAAGTTGCCAAACTCTATGTTTGCACACATACTTAGTTAGCTAATATATTGCTTGATAGTTTAGACATACACACTGTTTTCATTTTAACACACACACACACACACACATCTTACGTTTGACCTTTGGAACCAAAGGTATGTTCTGTGGTGTGTGTGTGTGTGTGTGTTGTAACCTTGAAAAGTGTGTTACGTTTATATAAAAATACGCAAGCTTTTCGGGTCAAAGATATTTGTTTCTATAGTGTTGCTTTCTTCTTGGAGTTTGACACTTCGATTTTGGTATTATATCTTTGTGCAACTTTAGTGCTGTTGTGTGTTGGTATGTTTGAAACAACTTTATGTACATATACCGAGATATATGCATATTATGTAGTAATTTTATATGTGCACATTATGGAGCTCATTATATAATTTGATTCTTAGTATACAGGAGGCATGCGTGTATGTGCAACAGGGAATCTCCAGATTGGTATTTTGAAAGCAACTTTTATATTCTAGATTATTCCAGGCTTGCGTGTTCGACGTTCATATATGTATACGAAAATAAGAATAGTATCTATTATATTTAAAGTATATGTTGTGATAATGTGTTCATCATATTGTACTATGTACTTTTGTACTATTGAGAGAGACAAATATGTGTTTATATTCTGTCACTCTTTTGATGAGCAGGTATATTATTGGATGCACGGAAATTGAGAAATGTGACGAATGCACAACCAACAAGATTCCTCCAGATGGTACTTTATATTATAGATTGCGTGCGATACATACATACATACATACATACATACATACATATATATTATTATATATATATATATAATATATATATAATATATATATATTATATATATCTGTGTGTGTGTGTGTGTGTGTGTACTACTATATATGTTAATAAAGGGATAAATGTTTCACACTCTTTGAAACAGGTATATTATGGATGCACGGCGCATGGAATAATACCATGGAATTTTCCAGGTTAGAGACAGCTTTTATATTCGACATATATTTCGTTGATATGATATATAATATTCATGGAACATAATATATCACATCTGATACCTTTTGAAGAAAGATATGTTTCACACTCTTTGAGCATGCATGGCGTTAACCATTCTGAAAACAACTGGAGCATGCATAGAGTTAACCACTTTGAAACAACTTTTATAGCATGATGTATGTTGTTATAATTAATATATAATTACAATACTGTAGTATATTCGCAAATTATGTTGTTGGTCATATTGTACCATGATATATATTACATATGATATCGATATATCTCACATTTTCGTACACAGCCATATTATATGATAACAGCTTTTTATATTATAGATTCCTCATGCTCGATCTAAATACAGTATAATATAAAGTTTTATATACCTATGAATCTAATAATGTATAATGCTATGATATATTTCATATGATATAGATATATTCACAAGCATACCGCAGTAATATCTCATTCATGTGAGGAATACTCCAGGTTAGTACACTATATTCTCGATAATAATATAGTTCAATATATTTACTTATTTATCTAATGGTTGGCATATTATGTTGATAATATCATCTAAAGTATTGTACTATAATATGTTTACATGTGATAGTGAAAGAAAGATATATCTCACACTCTTTGGACAGGCATAGTATGAATGCACGGCAAATGGAGTCATAACAAGAAATGCATGAAGTCAGGTTAGTACTTTTGAAAGAAGCTTTAGAAGCTTTTTGTGTTCCAGATTCGCGTATAATATGAAGCTATATATACTTAAAAATCTAATAAATGCATATATATATATATATATATATTATATATATATGCATGCATATATTATATGTTTCACACTCTTTGAACAGGTATATTACGAATGCACGGCACATGAGTCATGCCAAGAAGTGACGGAATGCTCCAGGTTAGTACTTTGGAAACAGCTTTTATAGGTTGCGTGTATATGGTGCAATATGTAGTTATGTACTTATTAATCAATCAAAATTATATATTTAATAATGTAAACTATATGTTTCACACTCTTTATACAGACATTATTGATGCACGGCAAATGGAAGTGCATAAACCAACAAGAACGCTCCAGGTTACCTAGTACTTTGAAAACAGCTTTTGTTTACATTCATACGCATGCAGGTTGCGTGTTCAAAGTTCAAGTCCCTTTCTGACAGACGTATGTACTTAAGATAATAAACCTTAATTAATCTTACTAGAATTATACATATTAGTTATTCAGTTTTACACGTAATTTTCGTATATGACAGATTACGGGAAAGCTCCAAGTTGGTACTTATTTCCTTTTCAAGGAATTCACCTGAAGATAGAATGCTGTACAAGTAAGTTATATATATATATATATATAATGCACACATACAGACAGGTCTTAGTTATCTATATATGACATATAGTGGTATATGTATACGTAAAAGAGGCTTAAACCACAGAGCCAGAGAGATACTTGCTAGATTTTGTTCTTATAGTTAATATATACGGATTATCATATTTAGTTATTTATTAATGATTATTATTATAGATTGTGCAAAACTGCAGAGATGCATTGCACTTAGAGAAGCTTTATAGATTCATTCACAGATTTCTGTGCAGGTTCAATTCCACAATATAAGGAGCTCTGCAAACTTTCAGGGGTATGCATCTGTATTTATTAATAATAAAACAATGTCTATAATGCCTTAAAATTACTAATGCTAATTATATGATACTTATCTTAATTAATATGATCATAAATCTTAAATATATTATTACAGATCGTTTTAGTTCTGTACAGGCGCAGAACTGCCATTTTGTCTAGATTCATTTACAGGTTTCAACAACAGACCACACATTTATATCTTAAATATATTTCATAAACTGCTAAATATGCACGTGTGGCACTTCTGTGTATGTGTGTGTGTTTGTTTATTAGTATAATTATATAAGTTACTTATCAACGGCGTGGATTCGAACCAGGAAGCTGTCAGACATTATTAACTCAAGTGGATAAGAACAGCAGGGAATATTTTAAGAGGGATGGAATATTCCCTACACTGGATATATGTCTCCTACACGGCATCACTCTCACTCCAGCCCTACAGAGAACACAAGAAACACAGGTACTTGAATAACTCTAGCTCTTGTTATCTTCAAAATTCTTATATATATATTTCTTTGTATATTTACACAGAAAGAATGACATATGCGCAGCTGGGCAAGATCACATTGAGTGAGCTGAAGAGGTTCGACGGCAGTGATCCTACGGTGCCAGTGTGTGTGGCAATACGAGGGAAGGTGTACAACGTGACGAATGCGATGAATTTCTACGGTCCGGGTGGTCCATACGCTGTGTTTGCAGGCAAGGACGCCAGTAGGGGGCTGGCCAAGATGAGTACCAAGGCGGATGAGGTGAGCGGACCGACTGAGGACTTGTCCGAGAAGGAGATGAACACGCTCCTCGACTGGGAGAAGAAATTCTCCGACAAGTACCCCGTTGTAGGTACCATTGTTCTGGCTGATTGCTCCCTCTTTCTCTGCATATACTAATAGTGTGAGCACGCACCTGTGAATGAATCTTGAGAAGCTTTTAACTCTATTCCGTGTGTGCGTGTGTGTGAGTTGTATGTGTGTGCGTGTGTGTGTGTGTGTGTGTGTGTGTGACGAGAGAGAGAGAGAGAGTGGGTACCATTGTTTTTGTATGAGTTCTTTCTTTTCTCTTCTTTGTACATATATTTGAAACTGACTTAAAAGCTGTTTGTCTCTTGTGTGTGTGTGTGTGTGTGCCTGCGTGCGTGTGTATGTCTGTCCTTTCTTTTCTGTATACATACATTGAAGCCTGCAATTTAGAAGGTGTGCATGCGTGCGTGCTGTGTGTGTGTGTGTGTGTGTGTGTGTGTGTGTGTGTATGTGTGAATATATACATATTACATATATATAGATAGTCTGTTAGAACTTCACAAGTTTTTTCACACAGAGGGGGGTTAGATTCTGATATTTTACTTCTCCTTTCTGCATATTGTCTGAAGTTATACTTGTACACAATTCTTGTGCATTGGTGTGTGTGTGTGTGCGCGCGCGTGTTGAGGGGAGAAAAAATGTATGTATATTTCTGTGTACAGGATTATACAATTAATGTGAACGTTATGTACGTCTGCATATGTGTGTATATTCAAGTATACATTCAGTATGATACAGTTTATAATATATATATATAATATATATATATATATATTATAATATATATATTATATATATATATATATATATATATGTATATGTATGTATGTATATACGCAAACTTTGATTGTGAATGAATCAACATCAGTAGCAAGTATTACAATCGTCTGTATGTACATCATCTATAGTGCGTGTGTTGTGTGTGGATAGATAGAGAGAGAGAGAGTTGTATGAATATAAAAAGAAACTTTTTCTTTATATTTACCTTTTAATTAAAAAACAAGTTAAATCCTTAAAAATCATGAAAAAGTAACGCACGCGCACGCACAGGCATACGTGTATTAACAATTTGAATATTTTTGCAATATTCTTTTGAACAAATTATACTTATTTTAAACCAAGGACATTTTAAATTAAGTCTGGCACTAATCACATACTTAATTTAACCCTGGTGTTAAGCTATGTATTAATCTTATGTTTAAGGTATACCTTAAGAACTAATTGTGATTCTATAAGGATTGACAAGGGTGATTCTTAAGTGATGATAAAACATAATACAGTTAAATATATTTTTTTTATTTTAGAATTAAGTGACTTTAATATATTATAAGTAAAAAAAAAATACAAAAATTTATGTTTTCAAAATTAGATTTTAATTATTAAACCACTAAATAAATATAAACACTACATTTTATTACAAATCAAATCTAAAATTTCAAATTGATAATAAAAACGCTCCTAAATCTATAGAAAAACACTACAATGATATAAAATGATGTTTAGTAAATTTTTAATGAATGGTCCAGTTAGTATATATTAACACTCTCTCTCTCTCTCTCTCTCTCTCTCTCTCTCTCTCTCTATATATATATATATATATGTATATATTAACATAATTTATAAACGGCTTGAGTCATATATATATATATACTTCATCAATCGGCAGATGAATTAAATTATATAGTTGATATGCTATGTATTATTTATTAATTAAAATCCTTTACCTTTAATATAATACACTAAAGGAAGTTTTGTTATTAAGACAATTTAATTAGAAGGTATTATAAATTAGTTTATTCAGCATAGAATATATAAGAATTTAATACTTAAAACACACGCAAATTTAACATTAATTTTGATTTATGTTGTAATAACATTATTTTACACGTTACAAATACGTAAACTAAAGACTCATTTTGAGAAAACTTAAAATTCGAAATTGAGAATGACTAAAAGTAATATTATATAATATCATATGAAAATCTAAATATATATAAGTTACAGTGAAAAACTTAAGAAATATAACAAAGACATTAGATTAAACGTTTTAAATTCAAATTACGTCTTAAATATATATATAAGACGTAGCTTTATAGCTTTATAATTTAATTATGGTATAAATATATTTACAAATATATTATCAAATATATAAAAACACTAGAAATTATACTTTCTTAAAAATATTTGAATGCGTGATTCAACAATGACTTAACATTATCATTAAACTTAAGAGCATGTCGCATACGCACATATACTAAATCGGTGACTTAATTCAATTTATTATATTGTTGGAACAATGCCTGTTAAAACTATATGTTTTTAAAATACATATGTATGTATGTTGTAAATGCCTAATAAATTTATTATATAATAACATTAAGACTAAATCTGTCAACAAATGATCTTAAAAACTGTTCAGTTATTCTTTTAAATATGTATACATCTATATCATAGTAAATTAAAAATATTTTCCAAAATTTTAAATATATCAAATATTTCTGTGTTCCCGATAGGTGGATGTATCAAAATTTAAACTTAAAATACTAAAATTAAATATTTAAGAAAATTAGCACTCCCATGTATGGAATTAATTCTCAAATGAACACTATACATGAAGAATGAATAATGCGTTGAATAATTCTTTTTCATATGCACCCAAGCCAATAAATAATTGGATTAACAACCACACATCCGTAATAACACACACACACACACACCACACACATTCTATATATCCACATATTCACACATATACATATAAACATATGTATGAAGCCACGGCACTTTCTTGGTCACTTTAACCACTTTCTTCGTATATATAATAATAAAATAGAAAAGACTAATTTTATTATTAAATATACTAAAGACTTTGAGCCGTACATATTAACAGTCTATATCTTTGGCATATGTATATATATATATATATATATATAACACGAATGCACGTACAGGAGGTACATGTACGTACGTAATACATAATTATGTACGATGGTGTCTTAAAAATTAACTCTATACGTCACATTAGAAGTGTATACATATTTACTTGTGTATATTCGTGTTTGAGATAGTGTGTGTCAGCGAATATCAAAATAATCATCAAATATGCAGGAGTGATTATGTCTTCCACATGAAAATCGGCATCAATAAATATTAATTTTAAAAAGAATAAATTACAAATAAAATTATTAAAATTTTTAGTAAAATTTTATATTTAAGCATAGGATCATCCTAAGGATATGCTTGGCTTAACTTTATTTTAGTCTTGAATTTTGATTAAGAAATGATAATCATAAAATTCTGTTTTAAGATAAAGGGGTTTGAAAACCAGTGATATAATGGCTATGTATGTGTATAATAATTCAATCATCAATTGTGTGTATTAAAACGAAACTAAGTTATGTTTCAGCATTTCAATATTTAATAAGGATATATATATATATATATATATAGAGAGAGAGAGAGAGAGAGAGAGAGAGAGAGAGAGAGAGAGAAGGAATAATAATCATATGACTAATAATATATACTTCAATTTTAACATATGATATATAATACACATATTTCTTTAACAAGAGAAAGGTACAATAGTAAAAATTGGTGCTGAATTGTATAATTATAAATTCTCAACCCTTATTTATATACATGTGCAATTTATGATTTGGAACTGAAAAGTTTTGTTATGTTTGATCGTAAGAAAACCTTGTTAGTTTTATTTAAAATTTTTAATCTTATATTTTTCAAATAAAAAAAAACACATTTAAATTATATAGAATCAAAAACTTATAAAACAATTGTAAATGTGTTACACAATAAGTTTATTGAGTGTGTCTTAGGTCAGTTATGAACATTAATAAATATTATAAATCCCATTGGACGGTTATCTTAAATTCATAAGTTAAAATTCACCTCCAACCCATATACTCTATCTTAATTCCATAAAAGGTGCCTCCCTTCCCCCTTTTTTAATTTAACTTTGTGAGCTAACATAAAAATGTTTATCACTTAAATTTTTATATACTCAAATTTATTTGTCATGCACCAATATATTTCCTTAGCCTTAAGAAACCTATCCGTGCCTTTTGGGTATAAAGGATTAGTAGAACCCCTAATCTCTAACTCTCAATAATTGAGATAAAATTTCTAATCACACATGTAACTTTTAAAGATGAGAGTGGCTTCATCGTATATTCCACATGGTATTTTACCTTTATACCCACTTTCATCTCAATTCGACATTATGTTCCTCTTAACCCTTGTGAGGGGGTTTCTTATCACATACATGTCCCTTTAGTGCGAGACTTGTTATAATCGCTTAGATATATTCTCCCTAACCTTTTTATCATCCCATGTCCCCTTTGGGGTTAAGGATGGACAACCCCTTAATCTAGGGTTAAAGAATTTGGGGTTGGTCCATTCACTCCTAATAGTCCATTAACCCTTAATAGTCCGTACGAAAATTAAGGGGTTGGGGTTAGTTCATTAACTCTTAAATATTAGATTTTTCGATTCCTAATATTCACCAACTTAATTATGTGCAAGATCAAATAAGGATTTGTGATGCCCTTATTTAATTTAAGAGTGTGTTCACTTCATGATGTAGTTGTTCATTTTTTTCTTTAGCAAAGGCATCCCTCCATGATTTATACACTATCTTTCCATGAGATCATCTTAAGGGCCCAATGAGTGATCTTTCCTTAGAACCACCTATAGCCACCACTTGCAGTAGAACTTGTCATCCAATCGGTGTAGAAAGCTAAGTACACCATGTCCCTCTCTAAGTCCTAAGGTTCATCATGAGGGGACAAACAATCTAGCCTTTCGACTCACATAGCCTTGCTTAGGTGCAACTCAACCACCCCCAAAATGATTCAACGAGACACTCAAGGTAAATATAATTCTCATAAATCTTTATCTTTTAAGTTTCTCTCTTAAGTGCATTGGAAGATGGCCTACAACCTCCATTGGTTTTTAGGGGTTGCACACCCTATGGTACATCAATCCCCTTAATATGAAATATGATAGTTGTGCTAGCATGATTCCCATAAAGTGAACTCCTAACTACTTTTATACAAGTTAAAAGATTGCATCCTTATGATATTTTTCGATATATATGCCTCAAGTTGCTTGCATGCACATTATAGGGTTCATTTTAAGTTTCATGGAGATGACATTGGGTACCTTCGATTTAAAAGAAAATTAAAATAAAAATTTGTTCTTGCCCACACCATCCTCAGCCTCGAGGACCCCATTTGTCCCCTACACCCATCCTCAATACCAAGGACAACATGCACCTCATTCTTGTCTCCTACACCGGTCGTTCACATTGAGGACCGCATTTGCCCCCTGGAACCATCCTCAGCATCAAGGACAACATGCACCTCATTCATGTCCTTGGCACTGAGGACCCCATCCATTCCCATACCCATCCTCGACATTAAGAACCCACCTATTCCTGCACTCATCCTCAGCATCAAGGACAACATGCACCTCATTTCTATCCTTGGCACCAAGGACTCATCTTTCCACCACAACCATCCTCGACATTCATCCTTGCACGAGGACACATGCACCTCTTCTGTCCTTATTTAAAATAATTTTTCTTACGATGCACGATCTTTATCTTTATAACTTGATGTTTTTAAATTAAAATTATAAATGTTTTATAATTAATAATAAATTGTTATAGATGGTAAAACAAATATCAATGACATTTTTAAAGGTGTCGAAGGTATCCTTAGCCTTAAACATGTCAAAGCAAGGAGTCACATTTCCTTTTTGTTGAGTTTACTCGTATACAAGTGTGAGAGTTGTTTAAAAAATATGCAACTCCAGGTTGTAAAGAACATACCTAGAGTGCTTTTAATTCCCTTATAATAACGAAGAACATAAATACCCTAATGAATTCCTTTAGAGATCAAGTGTCTACTAAAGGGAAAATAAGATAAGCACATTTAATTAAAATAAATTCTCTTCAACTTTAAAAAGAGAGATGTGAGGAGTTTTAAGATGTGTCATGTTAATTTAGAATATTATTTAAAAAAAAAAACATTTGATGTTTGAAATGGCAATCGTAGACTCTAGTGGCTACAAATATTTAAGAAGAGGAACCTTTCATAATAATTAAATTACATACACTGGTGAAGTTACTTTATTATGGACTCTTAATACTTTGAAGAAAGTGATTTGGTTTTCCACATAGAGTAATTCCTTCCTGATTCATCCCCAACACTTAACCTTACTAGATGCTCCGATTGTCTGATGACCCACTCTGTTTGAGCAATCTCTCTTTCCATTGAGCAGTGTTTATAGTTATAGTTGAAAATGTTATAAAAATGTTTAATTATTAATTTACTTTATTATTAATCTAATTTAATTACTAATTCATAACATTTTCGACTACGATCTATAACATAGTTGTTGAGGTTCAATATAGTGTTACCATAGAACGGATTTGCATGTTTTTGTATGCATTTGCTAATGCGTTGCCCAATTTGTAATTTAATAATTTTAAAATTTCAGTATTTAATATTTAAATACATTAAAATATTTTTAATATTTTAAATTTTTCTTGTTACAAGAGAATGCAGTCCTAAGATTTAAAAAATGTTCGAGAACACATTCGCAAGCCGAGAATACGTTCGCACCAACCTCAGTGTATAAGTTAGATTCACTTTATTATTAATTTGTGCCTAATTTATTTATATTCATAGTGCTTTTTCCAAGACTCATACTCAAGATTGAACTAAACTTTTCCCGAAGTTATACACTCTACATTAATGCATCAAATGTGATAATTAGTAATATTAAATCAAGCATTTGAGATAAAAGGTTATGGGTCGTTTGGTACCACACTTAGCAGTCAAACCCTTAAGCATGGCCTTAATTAATGCAGCCGGAAATATGTAATTAATAATGCCGGACGGTAAGTTAATGGACCTCCCCTCCCTTAGCGTCCCTTAATTTTATTTATTACATATTTCCGGCATAATAATATATATTTCCGGCTGCATTAATGAAGGTTTTGACTGCTAAGTGTGGTGCGAAACGACCCTATTAATACCAAAATAACTAAAGAATCTGAATTAATTGGATCATTGTTACCGCAGCACACATAATAATTTGTTTCAAGGTGAATTCCTAATAATTTACAAAACATTTTACATAATCTTTCTCCTCAATGCCGAGGACAGAAATTGCGTAGCCGATCCTCGGTGCCAACCACGACCACAATGAACTATAATAAATGCTATTTTTTCAACATGAATATCAAGTAGAAAATGAGCAAAACCATCGGATGATAATAATAGGGAATACTTCAGCATGGGGAATGAAAAATTAAATGGATTTGAGTGGGTCACCCAATTTGAATTCAAGGAGGGAGGTAATAGTAATTTAGGTATTAAAAAATGTTCATTTCCCTTTTTTGGTGTGTGATGTCATATGTCAATTCAAGCTTGATGTCATGAAGAACATGTTGTAAATTGCCAGTGAAAACTTCAAGAACACGGAGGTTTTTGAAAGGAGATAGCCATTTCAAAACATGGTTGTAAATCAGATGGGTGCATTTCAAGGTGTAGTGGCGATCGTTAAAGATGTTACATGAATATATTAGCAACGAACCCAAGGCTGCCAGGGGATCTAAAAAAGGTTTCAAAAATTCATTTCGATCATAGCCTCGGAGGCCAATATCAAAGCATGATATCCTTACATATTGCATGTCTTTCAATTGAAGAAGACACGACATGTACTATATTACATAGATCAGGGGGTGATCAAATTGCAATATGTAAAGATATCATGCTTCCATTGATGATCAAATGGTTAATGATCAAGGTTTATCAACTACACTAGCTGACTTCTCAATAGGACTTTCGAGAAAAAGTGGACAGCGATTCCGAAATGTGGAATTTCCTATCCAATTCAAGGGCTTTTGCAAAAATCCTTCTTCACTATAGTAGACAAGAAATGAATATGCACATTAGAAATGATGCGTTCAATGAGACTCTCGCATTTCAAGCTTGTACAAGAGGTCACGCTGCTAACTGCGAACAAGGGCAGGATGGGGATACAGCAGCTATGTGAAGGTAAGCATGTAAATATTCTCTATGTCATGCTTATCTTCAGCACCGAGGACATCATTGATATCAATTAGTCCTCAATGCCAAGGGACGAGGATGATTTCTAATTGTGTTTTTCATGCTTCCTTTGCAATAGAGGATTTAAAAGCTCCTGATTTTTGTGAGGGCTAATTCTTAATGTGCCGATGGAAACAAGCTTTCAGGTCGAGAAATTCAAATATACTAAAGAAGCTATGATTTCAATGGCAAGGTGTGTGTTGTGCGTGTGTGTGTGTGTGTGTGTGTGAGAGAGAAGAGAGAGAGAGAGAGAGAGAGAGAGAGAGAGAGAGAGAGGATGTTTTCTATATATACATGCATTAACATAAGTGTACACATTCGTATCTACAACATGTAGATGGATATATATATATATATATATATATATATAAATGGATCCATATTGTGTGCTGTAACACATCATATATTATATGTATGTGTTTGCTTGAGTGACAAAATGATATGTATTAGAAACACATATGTACACGTACATAAGGACATGCATACTTGGAAAGGGGAGGGAAAAGAAGATTGCTACGTATGTAACGGGTAAGGATAAGATTGAAATATAAAATATATAGAATATATAGCGTGGACTTCAAACTATACAAAAAGATTGCTTTATACTATTACATGCATGTTATATAAACAATATACATATGTTCTTTGTTATATTATGCATATACTTGTAATTTGTATATATTATGCATTGTTTTTTCATATATAATTTATTAACTTCTACTCATTAATATACCATCCAGCCGATTCATTTACACACTCTCTACACATGTTGTGTACACACACACACATTCACATGTATGCATATTTAAATTTAAAATATATTTTTATAATGTTATGTATTTGAATATGAATGTATATCACATTCATGTGTATATTTTATGAGTATCTTATTCCATCTCTGTATATATACACAACTTATATTCTATAGTGTACATTTTTTTACAGGTGCCCGTTATGTGTTTTGGATATATGTATAAATAAGTTATAATTATTATTATAAAAGAATATTTTTTTTATTCTTTATACCACTAGCTCAAGTGATTATAACGAGTGAAAAGCGTATTTCATAATCCATTACCATGTGTGTCCAAAATAGAATTAACATGTTGTTTGGAATGTTTTTCATTTTCCTTAAAGATCTTATTAAATTAAAATATCTAGATATCCTTTAGATCAGTGGTGGAGATTTATATTGTTAATGACATGTTTAATAATTTTTAATTAGATCATAAAAATATTCATGGCATATATTAGGATATATAAGCATATTCTATAAGTAGATGTTGCTAATGATATGGTTAGCAATTTTAAATGTGTTTTAGATGAAAGAATATTTTTAATATATATATGAATATGTTAGATTCAGTGTAATTAATTAAACATGTTTAAATTATTATTTTAAAAAAGTTTAAAGGAGGACGTAAACAAAGTATTCTTTATATAGGTTAATATATTTTATAAATCAATGGTGGGACTGCATATTATTAATGAAATATCTAAACTTATGGATAAAATACGAACATATTTTTATGAATCAATGGTGGAAATTGCATATTACTAATGACATGTTTAAAAATGTTTCATTGTATTGAATTATAATTGACGCTTGTCGCACAATTATAACAAATTAATTGAAATCTCCACGTTTGACATTTCAATTAATTTGTTATAATTGTTTACTATTCTCAGTATCTTATCTTTCAAATTATTATTACAGTTTTAACACCTAATAATAAATAATGGTCATTTTCAATAGTCACCATGCATAACATGTAACATACCTTTCAATATGTAACATTTTACTGATATATTATTTCTAGATTTTTATATACATAAACATTATGTAAGAATACATGATTGTAAGGTAACCTACGTATTTACCGTAGTTACCTTACACTAAATACGTAGGTTACCTTACATGATGAAATATTAATCCTCCGGACCAATCTTGTCCACATGCTGTTGTAGTCAGTGTTTTACGGGGTCTCTTCTTCCTCCTCTGCTCAAGCGGTGTAGTCAGTGTTTTACGGGGTCTCTTCTTCACAGTCTCCTCCTTGTCCACATGCTGAATATATCCCAGAGGGATTAAACCCTGCAACACTTTTCTCTCCGAATCAGTTGAATCTCTGAATATGTCTTCACATGTAGTGGCAAGGACCCGCAGCAAATCCCTCAGCTTCTTATCTTTGATGAAGCCATAATCCAAGCCTTCTGCAATTACACAGTCCGCCTTTACCTCCACACTGTTCATTTTCGAGCCAACTTGCAGAAGTATGGACATTGAATGGTCCACCCATTTCTGGGTATCAAGCTTCTCGTGAGCTTTCACCTTAAATGCTCCCTAAGATTCTTCACCTGTGCCGCGATACTACCAAAAAGAAAATCACTTCAGTTATGTAAACCAAGAAACCCCATATGTACTAACCTTGAACCAAGCTCACAATCCTCACGAACTCTTTTATTGGCTGGACTGGGTTCTTGTTCTTGCCGCAAAGAACGACACGGAAGGATAATGTCTAGAGCATGTTGGTTCCTTCTGCATATACTCGCAGCGCCTCTCTTGTAGTACTCCAGACATTGCTCGTTTGAAGGTACCGTTGCGGTGGGAAGGAAACAATTGAAGAAAACCATGCTGTTCAGCGGAACAGCGTTGTCTCTGAGCTTCTTCACAATCTCTTCGCCGAATAGAGTTTTCAGGTACTCGGAAAGGGTGACAGGCTTGATGTAATTTTCCGACTTCGTGCACTCGTGCATGGCCAAGAGCATGACAAGTCTGGCCACGATCTCCCCACGAACACCTTCTAGCACCAGCCCGTCTACGCAAACCTCGATCAGCTTGGATACAAACTTGCACAAGTAAGCATCCGAATTGTAGTGAAGTAATGTCGCAGCTGCAGCAGCAAGAGCAGGCTCTGCAGCGGAAGCCGTGTATACCTGAAACAATAATTTAATCTACACACAGTTATAGAAATGTAAATAATGTGGTATGTCACACACACACACACACACCCTTTTCCGGTCCTTAGAGATCTTGACTATAGTCCTCATGTGCCTAGCAACGAGTTGTTGTGGCAGTGTCCCCCATGCAACGACGTCGAGTCCAATGAGACATGCAAAAACGGCAACCGCAACGTCCCTAGTCACCCAATCTGATTTCTGTAAGTCGACATCCTTTCCCAGCAGCTTCTTCATAGCTAGCTGAATGGTTGCATTCACCTCGTTATCTGCCTCAACGCATCTCATGTAGGCAGCCCAAAGAGGCCGTCCATATTGCAAAACTTGTTTTGGACTGGTCTCGCCATCTCCAGTTGTGACCAGCACATCGCTTCTACCTACCAGCCAGATTGGGTCATACAGCTGGTGAGTGCCACTCAATAGTCTCACTCGTGAACTTGGATCGTCCTCGTAAGATGCGGCCAAGTCTGCCACGGTCTTGTCCGTCCCAAGCGCTACGCTGAAAAAGCAGTTTCTCGAAGGCACGTACTTGAGCATCCTTTTGAAGCTTACAAACTTTGGAGACGAGAGCTCACCTGCCTCGTCCACGCAGAGCAGCAGGAACTTCTTTGCTTTTGCTAGAGGGTCCAGGTGTTGTGCTAAAAAGCCTCCGTAGACTTTTGTGCATTCTTTGTAGTAAGAAGCAAGGTCCTCGTTATCACGAGGTGCGATGACTAGCTTGTTTTCTAGCTTGTTATCCATGATGTCGTTGTATGCTGACATTATCTCTGAAGCAATCTCCTCGTTTTCCATCTGGGAATTGATCCACTCTTGACAATCCTTGGAGGATTTGTTGAGCACCGAGATGATACTGCCTATAAGTACAACAACGCTCAACTCATCTGTCTCTGCCTTCTCCACAAGGTCCGCAAGAAATGGGGTACGACCGGGAAAGCCCGTGCTCTTCCTCTGGAGGCAGGATATGTACAAGACATACATGTCCCGGCGCCATAGCTCACACACCAGTCTCGACTTGCCCCAACCGCTGCTCTGGATAATAGGTGCCAAAGGAACGTACTTGCGAGTCGGATCCCATGAAGACGCATTTTCCCTCAGGCACTTCCCCAAAAGATCGAGCACATCCTCATATCCAGTGTGAGGCAGCTTCCAAGCCTTCTTGGCCGCAGCCATGTCCTGCCTCCGATAAGCCTCCGCTGCTGCCTTTGTTGGGTCTAGAACAGGATGTAGCGGCTGAAGAAGACTTACCACAGCACTATACGTCTCGCACTCCTTCAACGATTTGAGAAACGCCGGCCGATCCTCGACACGAATCCCGCACGTATCTCCCTGAATTCCCTTACCTTCTAGTATCACGTTGAGGACCCCAAAAAACATGCTTTCATTATCAATAAAAGCCCCAAGGCCTCTTGCCTCGTCTTCAGAAATCTGGAATGCGTCCTCAGGCTGCTTGCCGCTCCCAAGCTCAAAACGGTAACAAGACGCCATAGCCGCGGCCTATGAACCCTAGGTTTATGTAGAATATCTAATGGAATATACCTAGGATATGCTTGGATAGCCCTATACAGAGCATTGTACCGTCTCGTCAGCAAGATGGAAAGACATAGCTGCTAAAAGCGATCCAAATTGTGAGCGTATTATCCCGGAAGATCGCAAGTGGGATGAAAAATCTGCTCAATCTCTCTCCAAACTTTTACCAGGACACAAACGTTATTACACGTACCTGATCTCTATGTAGGATGCGGACATCCGGACCCAATACTCTGGAAGAAATTGCTGTCGAGTAGAAGGTGCTGCTGGTAACTATCTGCCGCCTCATATATTGGCTATACGCTGGTAACTAAAGACGCTCTGCCGCCTCATATGGTAGTCCGAGCTTCTACACACTTTGCATAGTGTGTGTCCGCCTCATATATTTGTGTTACACACACCTTACCAAATCATCCACATGAAGCTAAGCGACCATTTATCCTTGTTCTTCAAGACGTTTGGATGCGAGCACCATTCTCTCTCGGATTTCGTGGGTTGTAAGCTGTATATTCCAAGGCAACTAGTTTGGCCTTGCAGGAGAAGAGCTTCCTGTATTCCCCTATGGTGGATTGCAAGTGGGTGTTCAAGCGTAAAGAAGTGTGCTGACGGTGCTTTGGACAAGTGGTTTACACAATCGACTATGATGAGACTTTCTTGCAGCTCGAGAGGTTGGGGATAACAAGGTCAGGATTGCAGCCGCAAAGCTTTTTCTCAGCAACCAATTCAAGACGATAGATTTGGGGGAAGTTCATTTCTTTCTTGACCGTAAGCAGCAAACTCTTCGCATCAGTTGAGATAAGTACACCAGACAGGTGCTCTACATTTTGGAGTGGAGGATTGTAAGCCAGCAGCTTTTTCAAGAGAAACCTTACCTTACAGGCAACTAGTTGAGAGCTTGATGTGCCTGATGTGTGCGCACATCCTGACATTTGCTATGCTCAGTCACCAAACAGGAGCTAATAGGTTTTTCAGATGCCAGTTTAAGCACTAACCACAAGTTCAGGCCTACTACAGGCTGCTGCTACCTTCTCCATACCAGTCTGGTTGGACATCCAAGAAGTGAGATTCAGTAGCTGTTTCTTCAGCGGAAGCAGGGTATTTAGTCTTTTGGAGCTCAACATGGATGCTGTCATCATGTCCGTGGACAACCAGAGTGCCACGAGATTGCGAAGCATCCACACTTTATAGTTCTTGTCAAGGGCCTGCACCTCGGCCACGTGGATGTTAATGTGCATTGGAACAAAGACGTTGACGCCCTCCTGAGAGTGAGTGCAAGTCAGTTCGAGTTTCCGTGCGTACCAAGCGGATTCCTCTTTCCATGCTCTTCTCGTGTACAAGTGGGTGAACATGACTTGAACCCACCGTATTTACAAGAAGAGAGTTATGTATTAAGCGTAAAGACGGGAAAATAAGACAGAAATCCAGCAGGGCCGCGGGTGAGGTGCTGCAGATAACAGCGGAGCGCAAGACAGAAGATCCAGGGAGGTCACGAGTGAGGTGTGGTAGATAAGAGGAGATTGCAAGACAAAGGATCCAAGGGCCACGAGTGTGGAGAGATCCCATGGAAGCTTTATCTATTGTAGTAGAACTCGGTAGAGAGTCTTCTAGAACTCCAGTGAGTGTGATCATTTTAATTTTGCTTTCTGGAACTCGAGTTGCAAGTATTTATGTATGCACAGTATGTGTGTATTATATATATATGATAGATAGTATCTTCGGAGTGTAATATAACAAGGATTAATTAAAGGGGAAGGTCAACTAATGTTCATTTTGTTGAAGTGAGAATCACTTTAAGACGACAGTTAAGTGAGAATCACTTGAAGACGACAATTGCCACGGTGGTTCCGACGGAGTTGTCCTTCGGGTGCTTCTTGAGGCAGAGTGTTGTGAAAAGGTGTTAAAGCACGAGCCGAACCGAATATTAACTAACCTATAGGTTTTATACAAATAAAATAAGTCTTGGGATACGTTTTTGTATTTCTGGATACTATTTATACAGTTTTCTTTATAACTATATATGTAGTTCTTATAAGTATATACAGCCTAAGCTATATATGGCCTAAACCATGTACAACTGTTCTTCCAGCTTGGACTCCACACTAGATATCTCAACACTCCCACTCAGTGTGAGAGTTCATCGAGACCAGTGTCACTGAAAACTATCCCTGCTAAGGCCTTGGTCATAATATTTGCAACCATCTCGATAGTAGACACATGCTTGAGCTTGATGTTCCCAGCTCAAACCTCTTGTCGGATGAAGTGGTACTTCACATCGACATGCTTGACTTTGTCATGATGTCTAGGGTTCTCTGAAGTAGCTATGGCACTAGTGTTGTCACAGTAAATTGTGATCGGCCTGGAAATGAAATTCCCATGTCATTCAACAACTTCATCAACCACGTTGCTTCCTTGGCCGCCTCTGTTGCTGAAATGTACTCGGCCTCCATCGAGGAGAGTGCAATCACTCGCTACAGTCTGCTCATCCAACTGATAAGCCCATCATCCAGAAGAAACACATATCCTGAAGTGGACTTCCTGGTCTCCCTGTTTCCTACCCAATCTGAATATGTGAAACCCACTAGATCCATTACCATGTGATCTCCTGTAGAGCTCCCACTAGCTGAATATGTGAGACAAAACCCGACTGTGCCTCGCAAGTATCATAAGATACGTTTGACTGATGTCCAATGAGCCTCTCTGGATTCTCTACAAACCTGGAAACCACTCCGACTGTAAAAGCCAAGTCTGTCGAGTGGAAATGGCTAGATATAACAAACAACCAACTATCTACCTATAAGGAACTGTGCCATGACTCGTCTCTCCTCCTCAGACGTCGGCTGTTGATCTTTTGAAAGTTGTGTGTGTACGTCCATGGGGGTGCTGACGGGTTGTTGTCGGCCATGTCGTATTTCTGAAGTATCTCTTGCACATAGTGTGCTTGAGATAGCTGAATCACCCCTGCAGCTCTATCCCGGAACACCTGAATGCCCAAAAATAGCATAGGTGCCGCTGTGGAGATCTCAAACTGAGATCAAAACTGGTGTTCAAAGAATTGAACAAGCCGAAACTGGCTTGCAGCCATGATGTTGTCATAATATAATGCCAGGTATGCAAAGTCCACTCCTGCCGAAAGACATATACGTTTCCATCTGCAGTGGACTTCTGAAACCGATGGAGGTGAGAAACCTGTCTACATGATCATACCAGGCTCGTGGTGACTGCTTCAAGCCATATAGGGCCTTTCGAAGACGATAAACATTGTGTTCTGTCCTTGCACCACGAATCCCTCAGGCTGTGTAGTGTAGATTCCTCCTTCAGCTCTCCATACAGGAAAGCAGTCTTTACATCAAGCTGGTGAACCTCCAGATTCAAGCTAGTTGCTATCGAAGAATGAGACGAATGGAAGCCATCTTCACCACTGGTGAATACGTCTCATAGAAGTCAACTCCAGCGATTTGTGAGAATCCTCGTGCAACAAACCGAGCCTTATATCGAGTACTTTCCCTGTGCATCCAGCTTCTTCTTGAATAGCCACTTGGTACTTATAGTGCAGCGACCGTGGGGAAGAGTAACAAGCTCCCAAACCTGGTTCTTGAGGAGAAAGCATATTCCTCCTCCATGGCAGCCCTCCATTCTGCGCCTCTGTGATTGCATGCCTCATGCACTGTCCGGGGCTCCCGAGGATACCTGGAGGTGAAGAAGGAGGTTGAAGACTCATCAGCTTCTCTTGCCTTTCGTGACTTGTACTAATTCTCCCACTTCTCGTGATTGTGTTGATGGGTCGGATGGATTAGGTACCTGCGAAGGTGCTTGCTGAAGTGGAGGAATCTCCTCCTCACTTTCGTGCTCCTCCTCACTAGATCTAGATCTGCTGCAATCTGCAGTCTTGGATCTTCCCCAATCCGCCCTGGATCAGCCATGTGCTGGTGGATCCTGTGTGCTCTTCCTCAAGAATATAGGCCTTGATTAACTTGAACTGTAAACCTATCCTTGTAAAGCATATCCTCATTAAACTTAACGTCTCGGCTCACAACAATTTTCTGGTGAGTGGGATCGTAAAGCCTATATGCCTTGCTCTCATGGCAATATCCCACCATGATATACATGTTACTCTTCTGCTCCAACTTACGACGGAGTTCGTCCGGAACATGTGCATATGCCAGGCACCCAAACACACGGAGGTGTTTCAAACTGACTCGCTTCCCAGTCACCAGGTGAATGGAACTTCTCCACCAATGCTGCTTGCAGAAGTCGATTCCGGATGTAGCTGGCTGTGCTTAAGGCCTCTGCCCAATAATTGACGGTGTTCCTGCATGCATAAGCATGCATCTTGTTGTCTCCACTAGAGTCCGATTCATTCTTCTGCCACTCCATTTTGCTGAGCTGAGTATGGGGTTGTAAACTGCTGCTGAATCCCAATTCTTCGCACAACTTCTTGAGCACACTTGCTTGATACTCCCCACTTTATCACTCCTAAGTACGTAGATTTTCAAATTTGCCACACATTTTCTGCAGCAATCTTATATAGCCAAAACATTTCTGCTACTTCTGATTTGTTAATCAAGAATTTCACCACTGTGTAACGAGTATAATCATTTATAAACGTCACAAATACCTCCTTTTTTCAATGACTGAACATGCATTGGTCCACACATGTCTGTGTGCACTAATTCTAAGGTTGAGTGGTCTTACAGCAAATGCCCTTACTAGGGAACGGCTACCTATGTTGTCTTCCAAAACAATATGCCTCACAGAACTCAAGGTTGTCTCTAAGTACCTGAAAGTCTGAAAGCTGGTCCTGGTCCCGAGCTACAACTCGAATCGCTGCCTCGTTTGCATGTCCCAATCGTTGATGCCATCGTTGAAGAGTTGTGGAGAAGATCTCTTCTTGGGTATCACCAATGTGGCGTCTAGCCTATAGTTCCCAGCATGTCTCTGGCCACGTGCTACTATGGTTCCTTGCTTGTCAGTGTAAGTGATCTTGTCCTTATCGATCTGACCTTTCCAACCGGCATCTGCTATCTTCCCAACGAGATAAGAGTTTCGCTGAGTGTGGGGACATAGTGAACCTGTCGAAGATCGACAATCTCACCGTTCTGGAGTTGAATCTCTACTGTCCCGACTCCTGCAATGCTCAATGGTCGATGATCTCCCGTGTAGACTCCTTCTCCCACTGGGATTGCCTGATATGTCTTAAAAGCGCAAATACTGGAGTATAGTGAACATTGGCACAACTGTCCAACCAGAGGATATTTTCTTCCTCGAAAACTGAGGTTAGTGGTTACCATGAGGGCCATGCTGATTGCCCTTGTTCTTCAGTTCGCTTGCTCGTGGTTTTTCTGCTGCCTTGTCGGATAGCTCTTGGCAAAATGCCCCATCTTCTTGCAGTAGTTGCACGGTCCAAGCTTTGACGGTGGAATGTCCTGCCTATTTGTGCTACTGCTGCCTTTATAGTGTGAAGCACTGCTCCCACTCCTCACTGACTGTGGATTGAAGTTGGTTTTCTTTTCGAATTGGCTCGAAGTGAAGAGGACTTGAGAATGTCCCACCTACCGCTGGTTATGTCTGCTTGAGGATTTGGATCATGGTTGATGACTGCACTTGAATCTCCTGATAAGACATCCCTGATGTATTCTCCAGTGTCGTCTTGAGAGTCACGTGGTCTGGCCTAGTCAAGGCCCCGAGAAGCACCGTGGTTTTGTCTATATCTGAAATGGTCTGTCGAGAGCAGTGAGCTGAGCAAGAATGGACTTCATTCTTCCGAGGAACACAGATGCTGGTTTGTGGGACCAAACTCGAGCTTAAAAAACTTTCCTTTCAGCATACCAAGATCTCTCCTTCCGTGCCTGATTGCCAAAAATTGCCTTCAACTCTGTCCAATTCTGAAGCTGACTTGCTTAGATCCAGGTGATGGTGGTGATGCCTACCAAGCCCAATCCCCATTAGTGACAACGCTTTGTCATGTCGAACTTGCCAATCTTCGGGTTCGTCTGAGGTTTCACCTCACTACCATCTGCAATTCATAGACAATTGTTACGCTCATAACAAACAAGATTTCCGCTACCAGTTCTCAAAGTGTGCCCATCAAAGACCGGAATTGGGATTGATTTGTGGCTTGTCATCATGTTCTCAAGTATGTCTGTCACTGACTAACTGTTCTTGAGGATATAACGTTCCACGAACTGCACTTGTTGCTTCCTATGACCCTTGAACTACTGTTGTTCTTGCTCTGATACCATGTTATGAAAAGGTGTTAAAGCACGAGCTGAGCCGAATGTCAACTACCTAATGTTTGTATTTTTGGATATTATTTATACAGTTTTCTTTATAACTATATATGGTAGTTCTCCATAAGTATATATGGCCTAAGCTATATATGGCCTAAACCATGTATAAATGTTCTTGCATCTTAGACTCCACGCTGGATATCTCAACACAGAGATCGAGCAGTTGATCGCAAATGGAGAGAGCCGGTCATATCCGCCCTGTAGTAGCCTTTCTGCGACCAAGTCCACCACTTTTTGACTAGAGAAGCACTCCCACAGTCCATCAGAGGCAACCACAAGGAATTCCTTGTCATCGTTGTTCATGTTCACTCCACGTATTTCAGGAGCAGCAGTCAGCTTCCTCCTGCATGGAGGAAGCTCTTTAGGAATTGAGACTGTAATCGCCTATCCCTTTGGAGACATTCAAGCTCCCAATCCTTCTGTTCATCACCTTTTTGACTGCAGCTTCAATTCTGGCCTTCTCCTCCAGAAGCTCCGACTTATGGTCTCGTGTTAAATCCTCAATTGTCCCTTTCTGTCATAGTTTTTACTATGACTCGACCCTTTACTTTGGACATTAACTATTATTACCTACTGTATTATGTTGATAGACCTTAGATGTAGTAGGAAACATGCCCGCTTAGTGCACTTGGGTATCTGGTTGGTCTGACCGGGTGTCATTAGGTATCTACATGAACTCTAAGCGAAGTTAGAACTTACCTTTTAGAAACCCACCCCCAATTTGACGTCCTATTTAGGTTGATTGGTTAATGTAGATGAGTTCGATGTGTTTATTAGGGTTTTGAACACCCCTAGGGTTGATCTAACCTTAGGGTTGCCCTAACCCATGCCCTAAAAACCCCACCCCCTTGGGTAGGGTTTAGGGTTAGAGTTAAGCTAAGTTAAACACTCTCTCATTAACTTAATAAGGGGCTAGCTAAATTCGTGTCAGCCCAAATACACATTTAGGAAAAGAGGGCAGGGGGGAATCCGTCACATAAATAAGGTAGAGTATGTAGGAGTGAGGGTTCCTGGGTTCATGACTGAGCTCGTTACTCTTCTCCCGGTGCAAGCTCTAGCTTGTGTCGTCAAGACGCAACCCTCTGTTGTGCGCCGCTAATTCCAGATGACAGGGGTATGTCCCCACCTTTGGGGTAACTTACCCTTAACGTTGGCGAATGCATGCTTGGGAGGTCTTATGGGAATGCACGTTCCAAGAGGCAGAGATTGAGGCTTGTCTCCAGCCTCCTCCTCCACGTCAAACTAAGAGCAAACTCACATCTAAGCAGGGCACATTCGTGTCCTTGTCCAACTGTGGTTGTGGGTTCTTAATTGACAGGGTTTCCTTACCGAGTCCTGAGGGATAATTGAGGGGTTCTAGAGTTGGCATTTAAGAGCCACATTTGTGGCACTTGGTGCACTCTTGAACCTTAGGACTATGGCATGATAGCCCACACAGGGAAGGCAGTGTCACATGGAGATGTGAACTGGGTTAGATGTTATACGATACAATGCCTGAGGCATGCCCTTTGGGGTTGTGTCGTGGGCTTATCACCAAGGGGTTAGATACTCTAGCAAACAGACATGCTTGTGCTTGCACTAGGGTGCTAAGCCTTGGGCATTTACTAAAGGGAGGTTAGGTCTTGTAATTAGGTGTGCTTAGGTACACTTGGCTAGAGGAGTGTTCTTCTTGGAATCCAGGGGTTGAACAACCTAAACTTGTTAGTAGGAACCTTTTCGTGAAGCACTCGCAAAGTCATGTACTTAGGGTTATCCAAACCTAGCCTTAGGATTGCTTAGCAGAACACTCATGTTCGCCTACGGCGCACACTCGTGTCCTCACTAAGTACTAACTCTAGGTCTAGGGTATGACTTGGCCACTCAAACCCTTAGGGGTTAGCTTTGGTACAGGGTACCCTTGTCGCCCTAAAGGGGTTGTACTCCGGATGAGGGTGATTCCTCAAGGGGTGTGACGATGCCTTAACTCTGTCACGGGGGTATGTGTGAGACACATCTCCTTTGTGGGGTTAGGGTAGGAGCTTGTCTAGGTCTATTGGGATAGGATCCTAAAGTCTACTCGGGATATCCTCTAGGGTTTGGGGTGATGATCATTCTAGGGGATTAGGGTAGGACTCTAAGTCTTCTGTTTAACTAGGCATATGAGTTAGACTTTTGGGTCATTTTGGAAGACTTAGCGTTGCTCACGTAGGGAATTGACACCGGAAGGCCACTTGGTGGCCACGTGTTGCCACATGTTAGCCCTCCGTGTTAAAACTCTGACAATTGGATCGGAGCTATTCTCTATGGTCAGTAAGACTGCCTAAAGTATGGTGTGTTTTAAGGTTTAGTTAATTCTAAATTCTTGAAGTACTCTATCACTTTTGGTTTACGTTTGAATTCTGCGTGGAGAGTTGGTCTTGAGATCTATAACTCTTTAGAATACACCTACTTCATAAATGGGTGTCGGTTATGGACTCCAATGTTGAAGGTAGCAGTTGGAAGGCAACTTCCAAGTTGTAGGCTAGGTCACTTTACCTTATGGATGTTTTAGGTTACTTTTACCATATACTTCCACAAGACGTAGCTTGTTCTAGCTTACAAACTAGTCTTGTGAAGTGGATTATGTGATATACTAAGTTTACCCATTATTGAAATTTTTTCTTTTTCATTAAGGTGATTGAATTTGGGATAAACACATGATTTGAAAACAAATAGTGTCCATTGAGTTTTATCTTAGGCAAGATTTAATATCGAGTTTGGCAATAGTGTTTAATAGGGAAAGGCTTATGTTAAATGTGCGTCTTTGACTTGGGGAAAAGGGGCATATTCAAACATAAGAGGAACATTACATTTTGACATAAAGTGTAAACTAAGCTCTCATTATAATGCATGTTTCTGAGAGTGTAACTCTAGAAGCAGCTATGATGATGAACTTATAATACAATGAAATGTCAGATATTAACATATGATGAATATGTTAAGCAGTTGGTTCAAAGATCCAATTAATTGAAGTATGTCCGATGTTCGCAATATTTTGATGACGCTAGCTACAAGTAACATTAGGTAAAATAGTTTACTAAGTTTAAATACCTAATTTGAACATGTACAACTTGAAACCTTAGTTAGTTGTAAGCACGCACTCTCTATTCAAGTTAGTTAATAGCTCGACTAATTTAATTATGAAGTTGTCTCATATGAAATCATGAGAAAACTTGGGATAATAGCTTGAGGATTTTCATTTTCTTATCGATATAGTTTTGAGGTAAGATGGCATGATCTACTAGAAAGAGTAATGTTGAAAACATACGTTACATTTTCAGTTTACTAAGTAATGAAAGACTTGCATAGTGAAAGCGTTCGGAGCACACTTGTGCATTTTCATTTTTAACTCTTTAATATTGAAATTTGTAACGTTATTTGCAATGTGACAAGCTCTTGAACGAGGGTGATTCCTTAGTTAAGAAGAGCATGATTTGGGATTCTCCACTTTAGTTATCGGTTAAGTAAGGAAACTTGTTAGTTTGATAACTTATGTTTGAGAATTACCAATGAGCCAGTAACAGTCGGATTTTCATTGAAGGACGTACTTCCTCAGAGAATCGATATTCGATAAGAATCAGAAGTTGGCATTGTTTTTTTTTCCAATAACGATTTCATTTTAGAATCGAATATAAACGGTTTCTTGACTTTGCATAAAATAGATTTATTTCTTGACTCAAGATTTGATTGTATTCCTTGGGTTAGTTATTAGTTCTATTCAAGGTTTTCATGGTGTTCCTGAGTTGGTTTAATATTCTTGTAAGTATGATATTAAGTAGAGGGATTAACTCAAAAAGATGGTCTCCCTTCTTAATGATCGTAGTTCAAGGTTCCTAACGTATGGTCTAATATCCGATACGAGAATATGAGGTTTCCTATCACCTCATTTGTTAAGATATTATATTCTACTTTGGAAGTATTTGTGACAATCTTTTTCAAAATTGATTTTAAATGACTTGTCAAAGTATAGTATGATATCTCTTTAATATTGAGTTTGGAGCGCTCAATATCAAAATTTGGTTATGATCACATGAGGTGGCCATAATCATATAATATAAAGACTCAAACAAACTTGAGTTCAACACTTTGGTAAAGCACTACCTTAGTGTTATAACTTGAAACGTGTTTTTCAAGTCAGTTGAGAAATGAGGCATGATTTCTACGGTGTTTAATAAGCAATGTGAATTGCTAGGTGTTTAAATGGATATGTATCTTAGTTTGACGTATTAAACTAGATATCTTATTCATGTTTGGGGAGATCTGTTGAATATAAGATATAACTGAAATGAAGGTGTCATGATAACATTAGTGTGAAAAATAATATCTTACTAAAACCAGACACTAGTTCATGATTTTTTTTAGTTTCTGAACAAGTTCCTCGGAATACTGTCGTACATTATATTTCCGTTTAAAGCTGATGTTTGATTCATATTAACTAAATCCAAAGTCCATATTATAATTCTTGCATTCCGATATATTGATAAATTATAAGGTTATATCCGCTAGTGTAACAACTAGTTGGTAAACTTAGGATTTGAACGTTAAGACGATCGTTATCCATTCAAGAGTATCAATATTGAAATTGCAATTATTTATGAATTAAGGATTAGGTTAAACTTGCTTGTCAAAAACACTAATTGCTGAAATGCTATACTTTGGTATAGTGTTTGGGAACATTTTTAATCAGTTTGAGAATTGAAATAGATATGGTGTTACAACGGTGTTAGAGGCCAAAAATATAGCATGTAGGAACTGCATACATAGGACTTTCCTACGGTGGAGGAATAACTTGTAGGAAAGTAGTATAGGAATATCCTGTGTACAGGAAAAATCCTAATAGCAGTAGGAAAAATCCTACAGGGTAGGAAGGATCCTACGGTTGCAGGAAGCAGACAGTTATGACGGTTGGAGGAGGACAGGATTTAGTTAGGGCAAGAAAGGGTAAGAGAGAGAGAGACGATGAAGGCTATGAAGGCTATGGAGAGCAATGCATGAGAGAGAGAGTATCTTAGGGAGAGAAGTAAGTCTCCACACTTGCTATCTCTTTGTATTCATATAGTAATGCAAGTGCATGTTTATGGTGTATTGTGAATGCTTATACATGGCAATGGCCAAAGCAAAATCCTATCCTTGACCTTAGAGACGAAATGAGTATATATTAGAGCTCTCTATTGGACGAAATCCCTACACTTTAATGTGCAAAGCTTTTCCTGCGTGTGAACAGTGTTTTCTGCACACAGGAAAGTTTTCATGTTAACACATGGTACCACGGAGGGATTTCGCCATTGTTGTGGAGGAATTTGTTGAATTCCTAAGTGAGAAGTGATATAGCTCTGAGAGAAGTAGAGCTTAAGTGAAAAAGAAGTGTGTATATATATGATATGGATGGAGCCTTGGAGGCAACATAATCCTAACTCGTCTCTAGCAAGAGAGAGAGATAATAGGCAGGCCGAGAGAGAGGCTGCCCGAGCTGAGCAAATAGAGCTTGCTAATAGGCAAGAAGCTCTTATAAAACTCATTGATCAGATAGGAGAAAGTGCTGCTAAAGGTGTGGAGGATATACAATACGGTGACTATCAAACTGCAGGAGAAGAGGAGTTTAGAAGGAACTCCTCGGAGAACAGGATTTCCTATTAGACCAGGAGGAGTATCTCCTGGAAATTCCCCTTTGGTGAGGAGGAAGGTGGTAGAGAAAACCCACCGAGTATGTCTAATATGACACTTTTCCCGGAATGTTGGGAGGCACATTGATGTTCCCAATATTTTCCGCAGGAAAGAAGGAAAATCCTAAAAGACATTTATTGCAGTTTGAGGAAGTTGTAAAGTTGTATAAAGTAAGCAATGCAGATAAGTTGCTTATATTTCCTCACACATTAAAAGGAAATGCATCTGATTGGTATTATGAGTTGGAGAAAGAGGTGAGAGAAGATTATGAAAAGTTACAAAGCTTTTAAAGAATACTTTAA
This sequence comes from Selaginella tamariscina, assembly GCA_003024785.1. NCBI lineage: Eukaryota > Viridiplantae > Streptophyta > Lycopodiopsida > Selaginellales > Selaginellaceae > Selaginella > Selaginella tamariscina. The sequence continues at coordinate 131,066 of PUQB01000160.1, forward strand.
GAAGGAAGAGTTGCCTGAAGAGCACTTAGAGAAGCTCAGAAATATCCTACAAGGAAAAACTGAAACTCTAGAGGAATATACACACCGTTTTAAAAAGCATGAAAAGAAATGCTCACTATATGTTAAGGAAAAGCTTTGCTTCAATGGTATAAGCAAGGATTGCAGAAGCCATATAGGCATTATGCAATGACAATTGAGGAAGTAGACAGAAAGATCTTGTAAAGCATCTTAAAGATTATGAGAAGAAAGGAGACAAATAGAAAACATAGCAGAAGGAAAGATAAAATCCTCAAGGAGAAAGGAGGATAGTTCAGATGATGAGGATGAACCTATTAAAGTTCGGGATTATAAGGCTGATGAGAGAATGTTATTACAGCTAGTTAAGTCCTTGAAAGGTAATCCTGTGTATAAGGAATTAGATGCCAAAGTATGGTGTGCCAAGTGTAAAAATCCTAGACATACTAAGGATGAGTGTAGACTACAGTTGCCAAAAGTCAAATATGTGATAAAGAAGGACATTCAGCAAAAGACTGTAAATATTTTATTAATCAAAATGTGGCACGTGTGAAAAAGAAAGGAGAAAAGAAGGAAGAAAGGAAGGCGGTATAATAGGCCGTTTCCTATGAGACAACCACCTGTTACCACATTCCCATCTCGGAATAGGAAGCTCTATTATGAGGAACAGCCTGGGAGTTGGGAAGAAGGAAGAAACAGGAATCCTTTTGATAACAGAAGGAATGTTCCTTATACAGGAGGAGATGATAGGCTGTATGAGGGGAATCAAACTAGATATGCTCCACCATATAAGCCTAATATGGGAAGGAAGGAGACGTCCTACAGAGGACCAGAAAGATATCCAAGAAAAGAAAGTTATGAATCAAAATAACTATAGACAAAGACAAGTACAAGGAAGGAATTCTATTAATCTTACTTGTTATATATGTGGAGAGAAAGGACATATTTCTCCAAATTGTCCTAAGAATCGCCTTCCACCTCAAATAATGCTCCTAAAGAGAGCTTGGAGCTCGGTTCATTGACGTGGAAGAGAATGAGCTGGAAAACATCCTGCCGTGAGAGCAGTAATCTGTACAAAAAGAAATATATGTTAGAAACAGGAAACCTTCCAGCAGAAGAAGGAAATTCTGTGTATCCATTGCGGGATAGCACACAAGCAATGGGAGAGATGAACACTCATCTCCAAGAACGAGATCTCCCTGAGTATATCTCGGATGATGATACACAACCGACGGATATACCTAAAGATCTAAAAATAACTGATTCTATTTTAGGGAAGAATATTCAGGAGAAAAAGAATATTCCTGTAAAACAGAGTAACCCTAGAAAACAGAGCATTCCTGTGAAACAGATTCAGGATGACGTGGCAAAATCAATGGCTCAAAGTACATTGAGCCAAGAAATTACAATTACGTTGGGACAATTAATATATATTGCCCCATATATTAAAATCAAATCTTGGAAATGTTGAACATTGTTCCAAAATCCTTACCTGCATATACAGGAAATGAAATTCACCGAGTAGAAAAACATTATGAAAAAGAAGGTGATTATGATGGGTATGTGCCCAGCATTACTGTATATATTGGTAGAAACAAGATAAAAGAAGTCCTTATAGATGGAGGCTCAGGAGTTAATTTTATTGAGGAACATGCTTGTAAGAAAATGGGTTTAGGACCCATTGAGCCTGCTCCTTTTAATTTAAAAATGGCAGACCAGAGAAGTGTCAAGCCTACAGGTATAGTGAGAGGAGTGACTATATCTATAAAGGGTCTTAAATATAAAGTGTCTCTTATTGTCCTCCAATGGAAGGAAAAGATACTGTATATACTATGTTATTAGGTAGGCCTTGGCTGAAAACTGCTAAAGTTATACAGGATTGGGGAACAGGAAAGATGATGCTGGGAGAAGGAGAAGGAAAACCGGTGATATACAATCATACAAAAGGTATGTTAAAAAGGAAAACAGACCCCTTATTTTAGAAGGATATGACTTGGTTTAATGGCTTAGACGATCAGGAAGAAGTAGAAATCCTGAAAGCATATCCTGACTTAAAAGTCCTGACAGATATAGACTTAAACGTAGTGCTGAAAGGAAAAAAACTGTTCAGCAGAAGGAGAAGATAGGCCCGGATTGCAGGAAAAGTTCTATAAGGCAATCCCATATGAGATTGATTTACAGGAACAACCTGCGGAGTATACATATGTGTATACTACAGATCCTTTAGCAAGTGAATATAGGTACAGAGAATGAACCTAAAAACCTATTCATTGCTCAGGAATTAGATAAAGAATTCCAGGAAAAAGGATTGAATTTGCTTCAAAAATATCAGGATGTTTTTGCCTGGTCCTATAAAGATCTTAAAGGCATACCTCCTGAATTGTGTACACACACTATACAATTATTACCAGGAAGTGAGCCTGTGAAACAGAGAGCATATAGGATGAATCCTAATTATGCACAGCTTGTGAAGGAGGAGATAGATAAGCTGTTAAGTGTAGGTTTTATTTATCCTATACAGGGCGCACAATGGTTATCACCACTTGTGATTGTTCCTAAAAAGAATGGAAAGTTGAGAGTATGTGTAAATTATAAGAAGTTAAATGATGCCACCAAAGAAGGATGTTTTTCCTATCCCATTTACAGAAGAAATGTTGGATAGTGTGGCCGGACATGAGATGTATTCCTTTATGGATGGATTCTCAGGATATAATCAGATTCTAGTAGCTCCGGAGGACCAACATAAAACAGCTTTTATAAGTCCATGGGGCGCATATGCATATAAAGTTATGCCATTTGGCTTATGTAATGCACCTTTTACTTTCCAAAGGATCATAACTGATACCTTTAGGGAATATTTATTGGATTTTATGAAAGTTTTTATGAATGATTGTTAAACAGGAAAAGGGCTCTCTGCCTCACCTTTTCCTATTTAACCTGTTTCCTTCAACGCAGACAGGAAACCTTTCATACAACGTACAGGAAAGGCTACACCCTTTCCTTCTCAACTCTCAATATATCTGTATATATTTATATATATCAGACTTCTCCCAGTGCCACTATGACTGGTCTCCAAAGTCAAGGGCAAGAACGGATTTTGGCTATTGCCTTGTTAGATCCATTCATTGAGAGTAAACATACACACACACAAGATTCTCTAATATGCACCTTTCATTACTAACATGAATACAAAAGACAAAGTGTAGAGAACCTTTATCTCCTGCTAAAACTTCAAATGGAGACCCTTCTGGAGACCCTTCCCTTGCCCTAACTACTCTTAACTACCCTTCCTCTCGCCACGTCATCCTTTCCCTTTTCCTTTTCCTTTTCCTTACCTTTTCCTCTCGGTAAGGATTTTCCTCTTCCAAAGCCTTTCCTTCCATACTTACTACGGACCTTCCTACCCTTATTCTCTCTACAGTAGGACGTCCTATGCTCCTAATATTTTACCTTTAACACTGCCCCTCCTTATTTGTTGCTGTGTCCTCACGGCAACACATCCTGCGCATCATCCTGATATTCCACCTCCTCCTGATCCTTATACTTCTGAAACTCCGCCTTTTCCTTATCGAGCTCCTGCTGCACCATTGCTACCTTGAAGACGAAACGCCTGCGCCTCCTTCCTAAGCTGCTCGTTCTCGTCCTGAAGACGCTGGAACTCGTCCACCACCACCGACAATATCGTGGCAGTCTGCTGGTTTCATCTCTGCTCGCACTAACCTCTGAACAATGTCATCGGCTCTTGTGACGTCACCGTGGTTAAGCTCCACCACCGGACTTGGAGTCCTCTGCTTAATCGGTCGCTGAATCCCCTTACTCACAAGTCCCTGGAGTGCCGTCATCTTCGGCGCCATCACGCTCTCCACTGCTTGTACAATGAGCCGCTGAATGTCTGCCCTATCTTTAATCGTGTACCCAGCGTTGACCAAATGATTGAAAGACTCGCCGCATCTGAGTTGCGTCCAAAGCTCATTCCCTCCTCCAACGACCTGTTCCACCATCTCCGATGAAGCTTGCGCTAGAACCTGTGCAAACTGAATTTGCGTGTCTGTAGTCTGCACCTCTTTTCGTGCAAACGCCTTCCTGCGCTTGAAGGAGATATCCGCCTGCATTCCGCCGTCAAGATTTGCTGATTCGGCTCCTCCTCTTCCAGGCGGAAATCAGTCACCGGCATACCCTGCGACCCACTTCCCCGATACATCCCTCGTCCATACATACCTGTATGTGTGCGTGGAGAATGCTGAAAGGGCGGCGGATTGAACTGATGCCTCGGAAACTTCGCTCCCCGCGCCATCTCCTCAGCTTCTCTCGCAATTCCCACTACTTCCTCATCGGTTATATCCACCGTTGTGGGTGTAACCGTCGGAAAGGGAATATCCGAGGATACTTTCTGCTTCTCGATCTCCACCGTCTGTTCCCCAACCGTTGGCTCACCCTCATCACATCCCTTCTTCTTAAAGGGTCTATCTCTCCCCCAACGGATTATCATCATCCGTCTCTCACGCAACAGTTTCATCATATTCTCCTGTTCCTTCCCATCCTGTGGTTCCAGCTCCGACTAAGTTTTCCACTCTCCTGCCTGGCTTTTGTTCTCCGTTCCTTCTCAACCTCCTTTGGTTCCTCGTCCTCTTCCAGGTTCGTCTCTTCCTCCTGTTCCATCGAAGGTTCTTCTTCCCGTATGATCTCTTCTAACTGCTCGTCTTCCTCCTCGTCAAGGTCTACCACTATTCTCGGCTCGGAGTTATCCTGTACTCCTAGCTTTGACTTCTTACCTTTTCACCCGATCTAGTATTCCTCCTTGCGGTCGTTGATCTCTCGACCTTTGATTTCTTCCTCTTTGGCGTTCTCTCCACTGTTTCTCCTCCTCTGCCTGCAGGTCACCTCTATTCTTTTCCCTTCGTCTCCCCCATCTTGCGCTTGGTTTGCTTCTTCTGGAGTGACTCCGTTTCTCTCCTCACTTGCTTCATACGCGCGACTATCTCCGGCCCCCGGTTCGCCGTATTGGCGTACATAATCCGCGATTATCTGTACCCATGTGAAGGCCATCATGGATGAAGGCTCTCCCTTCTTTTCCAACTCCTGCATTGCACAGAGGTGCTCCCTCAGCCTTTTCAGCAAATACCTTGCCACTCCTACTGGCCTCCTTTCCTTTAATCCATCATATAAGGACATGACCGGATTCGATGCTGTAATATAAGATGTCCGAAATTCAAATGCGTTAACGATAAAATTCATCGCTAACTGCGTTTCCTCCTCAGATCGGAAAGCTTCAACCCCACCTTGCTCACATACTGTTTACCTTCCTTAAGTACTCTGTAAGGTGTGCCTTCTCGGCCTTTACCTCTCCTTCCAATGTGGGAGGTGAAATACCTCCTCCACCAACCTATCGGTGAAAAGGAGTTTCCTCTCCTCTGCATAAGCTACAAATCCTGTATCCGGCTTCTCCACCTTCTCCAAAAGCATCACTAAGGTGAAGCATTCTTCATCATGAGGCTCGGCATCTCTTAGAATCTCCGCGTATGGCCACAAGCCTATCTCTCGCAGAACCTTCTCCATTTCACAGGAGAAATCCCATTTGGTGTGCATCAGCTGTACTTCCCCACTCTCTCTCCATCCGGAGGATTCACCAGCTCCCGGCAATTCCGCGCAGACACAAGACCCTTCTTTGCCGACATCTCTCTCTCACTGCGAAACCCTAGATCTGCTGCCTTGTTTTCGTGCACTTCAGAGAGCAGAATATGCTCTTCAACTCAACATAAATATTACTCCCTTCAACGAGGTATTTCCTTATCTTATTAAGGTTAACCTTTCCTTCTATTATCTCTCCTTCCAATGTTTCCAAATCCACCACACCTTCGTCCTTTACAGTTTAACCCGAAAAGGGCCTATCCAGTTCAAATTAAACTTCTGGCCTATTTCATCCACCTTTCCCCTGTACCAAAGGACGAGATCACCTACCTTTATCTCTTTGCCTTTCCTTCGCCTATCTAGCCAAACCTTCCGCCTTCTCTGAATCGCCTGTATCGTCCACAGGGCATGCATTCTCCTCTCATCTAACTTCTCTAGCTCTATTAAACGAGCTTCCAAAGACTCCTTCTCCCCCATCCTATATTGAATTGCTATTCTCAAGGATGGCACAATATACTCCATCGGAGTTATAGCCTCCAATCCATACGCAAGCTTAAAAGGTGTCGTACCTGTAGTCACCTTATAGGCTGTTCTATAAGCCCATAATACTTCTGGTAACCTTTCATCCCAATCCTTCTTATTTCCTGAACCACCTTCCTTAAAACGTTCTTTAAGGACTTTGTTTGTAGATTCAGCTTGTCCATTACCTTGTGGGTAATATGGTGTAGACTTCTTATGTTTTATCACAAACTCCCTCATAAGCATTTCTATTGTTTCATTCACGAAATGCTTTCCTCTATCACTCACAATTTCCTTAGGAATACCATAACGTACTATTATATATTATATATAACCTTCGCTGTATTATATGCATCAGCCTTTTCATAGGCTCTGCCTCTACCCATTTAGTCATATAATCTGTTAAAACCAATATATATTGATTCCTTTTTGAACTTATAGGATTAACTGGTCCTATAAAATCCATTCCCCATTTTTGAAAGGTTCCAATGGTAGAACTGGATTATAAGGTTGTATTTGTTTCTTTGGAGGCAATTGTGCACGTTGGCATTTATCACATGCCTTACAATATCTATTTACATCTCTCCATAAAGTAGGCCACCATAACCCTGCCTGAAGGATTTTCCTTCCTGTTATTTCTCTGCAAAATGTCCTCCTGCAAGGCCTGAATGAGCCTCTTTAAGAACCTCTGGGGCCTCTAAAGGATCCACACACCTTCGTAATACCCATCGGACCCTAGTTTATACAGCTTTCCTCCCACAAGAGAAAGTGTCGTGTCCTCACGACAAAGAGCTTCCTTTCATCGGGCGTTTTTATGTAAGTGGTACTATTCCAGTGGTCGATATTGTGTATATGATCTAACCATTTTTTTTTTTTTCACATTAAATTAATGGAACATCGACACGAAATAAACTGGCATCAGGAAAGTCATCCATAGTACGAATCGGAAGTTCGCCTGTTTTAATACGACTTAAATGATCAGCCTGTTCGTGTTGCTTTCCAGGTTTATGAATTATTTCAAAATCATATTCCTGCAGAAGTAGGAACCACCTGGCTAACCTTCCTGTAAGTACAGGTTTATTAAGTAAATATAATAAAGCCTTATGATCCACAAAAAGTTTTACTTTATTAGCCAAAAGATAATGTCTAAATTTGTGGATGCATATACCATGCCCAATGCTTCCTTTTCTGTAGTAGTGTAATTTACCTCTGCAGGTGTGAGCCTGCGACTAGCATAATAAATAGGACGATCCTTACCGTCCTCTTGCATTTGCGTAAGGACAGCTCCTATAGCAATATCAGAGGCATCAACTTGTACATGGAATTCCCGATCCCACTTGGGACTAACCAATATGGGGGCTTTAATAAGAGCCGTCGAAGGTTATCAAATGCCTCTTGACACTCTAAAGTCCAAACATATGGCACATCAACCTTAAGCAAGTCGGTTAAAGGTTTGGCGAGTTTAGCATAATGCTTTATAAACCGCCTATGGTAGCCTATTTTGCCTAAAAACCTTCGTAACTCCTTTATATCCTGTGGTGGTTGTAGGCTAAGGATAACCTTAACCTTGTCCTGATCAACCAATATTCCTTCCTTACAAACCACATGTCCTAAAAGGACTCCTGATTTAACAAAAAAATTACATTTTTCTGGATTTAAAGCAACTGAATTTTGTCTGCATTTCTGGAAACATTTTTCCAAACACTGTAATGTTCCTGTTTTGTACTATACACACTAAAGTCATCCATAAAGACTTTCATAAAATCTAAAAGGTATTCACGAAAGGTATCCGTTATAATTCTTTGAAACGTAAAGGGTGCATTACATAAGCCAAAAGGCATAACCCTATAGGCATAGGCACCCCACGGACTTATAAAAGCGTCTTATGTTGATCTGCTGGAGCTACCATCACCTGATTATATCCTGAAAAGCCATCCATAAAGGAATACATTTCATGGCCTGCGACATTATCCAGCATTTCCTCTGTGAAAGGAATAGGAAAATATCCTTAGTTGTAACATCATTTAGCTTTTTATAATTGACACACACTCTTAGCTTCCCATTCTTTTTAGGGACGATCACGAGTGGTGACAACCATTGCGCTCCTTGTATAGGATATATAAAGCCAACCTTCAACAGTTTATCAATTCCTCTTTCACCAATTTAGCATAGTTAGGATTCATCCTGTATGCACTTTGTTTAGCCGGTTGGCATCCCGGCAATAATTGAATAGTGTGCATACATATCTCTGGTGGTATTCCTTTAAGATCCTGATAGGACCATGCAAATACATCCTTGTATTTGGCTAACAACATCAATCCTTTATCCTAAAATCCGGATCCAATCCTTGAGCTATATTTAATATCTTAGGTTCCATTTCTGTACCTATATTAACTTGCTCTAAAGGATCGTTCGTGTAGATATATGTATATTCAGCAGGTTGTTCCTGCAAATTCATTTCATAAGGAACAGACTTATAAAATTTTTCCTGCAAGCCCAGATTGTTCTGTTCTTGTTCCTTTTGAAAGATGCTTTTCTTTCCTTCAGAATGCATATAAATCAATCTCTGCAAGAGCTTTTAGATCAGGATATGTTTTTAAAATTTGCTCTTCCTCCTGATCATCCAAGCCCCGCACCCAATCATACCCTTCCAATGCAACTGGCCGATCCTTCTGTGCTAAGTATCCCTTAGCATAGTATGAATATCGACCTTCAAGTCACCTTGTTCTATTGTCATTTTTCCTGAGCCCCAATCCTGCACCGCTTGGGCCACCTTAAGCCAAGGTCGTCCTAACAACATAGTATATGTTGCATCCTGTCCTTCCATTCGTAGGACAATTAAGGATATTTTGTATTTAAGTCCTTTAACGGATATAGTGACTGCTCTCACAATGCCCAATGGCCTTACACTTCGTTGATCAGCCATTTTAAGGTTAAATGGAGCCGGTTGGATAGGTCCTAACCCATCTTTTTACATTCTCCTTCCTCAATAAAATTCACACCTGAACCTCCATCTATTAATACTTCTTTAACTTATTCCTTCCCACATATACTGTGATGCAAGGAACATGTCCATCATAATCACCTTCATACAGTACTTCCTTATCCATTTTACAAACTGTATATCCTTCACGTGAAGGTGATGTTTGTTGAACTAAACTTAATGCATTTAATATCTGGTTTCTTATGTAAGGAGCTACCTTTATCAACTGTCCAAGCGTAATCTTTATCCTCCTGATTTATAGCTTGGTGATACATGGAGTCCATTGTTTTATCATGTAATGGTAATAATGAAAAACTTTGTTCACCTTTATCTATATCACCTTTATCTGTACCTTCTGATTCGTTATCAGTCTGACCTTTCTGGTCAGAATCCTGCTCCTGCTTGCTTACATTTTCCTGTAACAAGCTCTCCTTCTTGTTAGGAGTAGTAACTACCTCACCTTCTCCATAACAAGAGGATTCCTTCTTCTTCTCTTGAAGAGCTATAACTGCCCTTACCACGGGTGGATACTCATTTTTTCCTCCTCTATTTGAATAAGCCGTGTTGTAGGCTGCACATTAGTCGTTTGGTGGAAGTAGGAGGTTGTACCTTCCGCCTAGGACATTCCCTAGAATATGTCCTGTTTCACCACATGTATAACAAACCTGGGAAGGAAAATTCCTACCCTGTCCTTGTTTATCATTTCCTTGTTTATAGGAATCATTTCTGCCTCTTTGACCTTGATATGGTCTTTCCTCTCCTCTATATTGCCTATCATTTCTTTCAGGATAAGGTCTATCATTCTGCCACGCCTTATATGGACCATTTCTTCCTGCATAATATTTTCTCTAATTTCGTAAGGATTATCATTCCTTCTGTCATAATATCCTATTCCTGTTCTGATAAGGAACTTCATTCCTTCTGTCATACATATTGTTCCTGTTCTCATAAGGAATGACATTATCATTCCTATCATTCCCACGATTCCTATTAGGTGGGAACCTTCTAGGAGGTGGACGTTCATCCATTCTCCTTTCTCTCTCTATACTAGCCACATTCTGATTTAGGAAATGTCTGCAGTTTCGGGCTACATGTCCTTCCTTTCCAGATTTGGCATGTAGGCAGTTGCAGCCTACATTCCTCCACTGTATGGCCAGGATTGTTACATTTAGTACACCATACTTTTTCCTTTAACTCCTCTTTAACTGTCATTCCTTTTAAAGTTTTCATCATTTGAGCCAATGCTTTCTCATCTATAGGATATTTTCGAACTTTTACTACATCAGCTTCCTCTTCCTCTTCATCAGAGGATTCTTCCTTTCTTCCATATACTTTCAGCTTTCCTTCTGCAATCTTTTCTATCTGCCTTCTCTTCTTCTCATATATTTTTAATTGATTAATGAGATCCTCTCTATCCTTTTCATTGATAGTAAGTGCTAGATCTCTATATGGTTTTAGCAACCCTTGCTTATACCATTGCAATAAGGCATCCATCTTCACATATGCCTTACACTTTTTCTCATGTTTCTTAAAACGGTGTGTATATTCATCTATCTTTTCTGTTTTGCCTTGAAGGATAGTCCTTAACTTCTCTAAATGTTCCTCCGGCAATTCCTCCTTTCTGAAATATTCCTTAAATGCATCAGTAACCTTCTGATAATTCTCTCTGACTTCCTTTTCTAAATCATAATACCAATCAGAGGCATTTCCTTTCAATGTATGTGGAAATATAAGCAGCCTTTCTGCATCCGTCACCTTATACAGTTTTACTACCTCTTCAAACTGTTGTAAGTGCCTTTTCGGATTTTCCTTCTTTCCTGCAGAGAATGTGGGATACATCACCGTACCCCCAAACATTCCCGGGAAAAGTGCCATATTTGTAATAACCCTTTGCTCTGGTGTATTTCCTCTTACACCTTCCTCCCTTCCTCTTCGGGAGTTCTCAGGAGATCCTTCTCCTTGCAATCTCGGTATATGAACAGGCACTCCTCCTCTCACTGTTTCCTCTAAACCAGCTGTTTGATACTGCCTCCAATTCTCTGGATCAGCCTCAGATTTCTGTATTGTTTCTGCAATATCCTCTACTATCTTGCCAAGGATATTTTGACGTCTATTTTCGTCAGTTTCAGGTTGCTGTTGGGCAGCCACTCTATTGGCCTGCCTTTGGTTCCTCTGATCAGCTAAGGCTGGATCAGGACGATGGTTCCTCCACGGTTCCATTCATTCCTTCTCCTTTACACATCTGGCTCTACACCTTCCGAGCCTTTTTCAGAATGAGAATTTCTATCTTTTTAGCCTCTTTTCTCAATGAATGCTAACACTGCAATGGCGAAATCCCTCCGTGGTCGCCAATTGTTAAACAGGAAAAGGGCTCTCTGCCTCACCTTTTCCTATTTAACCTGTTTCCTTCACGCAGACAGGAAACCTTTCATACAACGTACAGGAAAGGCTACACCCTTTCCTTTCTCAACTCTCAATATCTGTATATATATATATCAGACTTCTCCCAGTGCCACTATGACTGGTCTCCAAAGTCAAGGGCAAGAACGGATTTTGGCTATTGCCTTGTTAGATCCATTCATTGAGAGTAACATACACACACACAAGATTCTCTAATATGCACCTTTCATTACTAACATGAATACAAAAGACAAAGTGTAGAGAACCTTTATCTCCTGCTAAAACTTCAAATGGAGACCCTTCTCCCTTCCCTTGCCCTAACTACTTAACTACCTTCCTCTCGCCACGTCATCCTTTTCCCTTTTCCTTTTCCTTTTCCTTACCTTTTCCTCTCGGTAAGGATTTTCCTCTTCCAAAGCCTTTCCTTCCATACTTACTACGGACCTTCCTACCCTTATTCTCTCTACAGTAGGACGTCCTATGCTCCTAATATTTTACCTTTAACAATGATTTTAGTGTATATAGTGATAAAGAGAATCATCTTTACTGTTTAGAAAGGTGTTTTCAGAAATGTAAGCAAAATCAAGTTGCTTTAAATCCTGAGAAATGTAATTTTTTTGTAAAATCAGGAGTTCTCTTAGGACATGTAGTATGTAAGGAAGGAATCCTGGTGGATCAGGATAAGGTTAAAGTTATACTTACCTTACAATCACCGCAGGATCTAAAAGAATTAAGGCGGTTTTTAGGAAAGATTGGCTATCATAGGAGGTTTATTAAGGATTATGCCCAAATAGCCAGACCTTTAACTGACCTTTTAAAGGCAGGAAAATCCTATGATTGGACTCTGCATGTCAAGAAGCTTTTGATACATTAAGGAAATCTTTAGTAACAGCACCTATATTAGTAATCCTAAATGGGACAGGGAATTTCATGTGCAGGTTGATGCCTCAGACATCGCAATAGGAGCCATCCTTACGCAACGCAGGAAGATGGAAAGGACCGTCCTATCTACTATGCAAGTCGCAGGTTAACACCGGCAGAGGTAAACTATACTACCACAGAAAAAGAAGCTTTAGGAATGGTATATGCAATTCATAAATTCAGACACTATTTATTGGCTAATAAAGTCAAAATCTTTGTAGATCATAAGGCTTTGTTACATCTTTTAAACAAGCCAGTCCTAACAGGACGTTTAGCTAGATGGTTTCTCCTGTTACAGGAATATGATTTTCAAATCATACATAAACCCGGTAGACAGCATGAACAGGCTGACCATTTAAGCCGCATTAAAACAGGAGAAGTTCCAATCCAGTATGGATGACTTTCCTGATGCACACTTGTTTCATGTGCACATTCCTCCTACATGGATGGAGGATATAAAAGTTTATTTGTCGACTGGACTAGTTCCACCATCCTATGAGACTAATGATCAGAAAAAGTTATTTGTCGTGAGGACACGACGTTATTCTTTGGTGGGAGGAAAGTTATATAAGACGGGTCAGGATGGAGTGTTAAGACGTTGGGTGGAACCTTTTGAGGTTATGGATATCCTGAAAGAGGCCCATGCGGGTCTAGCAGGAGGGCATTTTGCAGAGGAAATAACTGCAAGGAAAATATTACAGGCTGGGTTATGGTGGCCTACATTATGGAAGGATGTAGGAGATTTCTGTAGGAAATGTGATAAGTGTCAAAGAGCACATATACCACCTAAGAAACAGGTATATCCTTTAAATCCTATCCTACCGCTAGAACCTTTTCAAAGGTGGGGAATGGATTTTATAGGACCTATAAATCCTGCGAGTACAAAAAGGAATCAATATATTCTGGTACTTACGGATTATATGACTAAGTGGGTAGAAGCAGAACCTATGAGGAAAGCTGATGCTTATAATACAGCCCGTGCTATATATAATATGATTATAGTACGGTATGGAATTCCTAAGGAAATCATAAGTGATAGAGGAAAACACTTTATTAATGAAACAATTCAAACACTTATGGAAGAATTTGTTATAAAACATAAGAAATCTACACCTTATTATCCTCAAGGGAATGGTCAAGCTGAATCTACAAATAAAGTCCTTAAGAATGTTTTAAGGAAAGTGATTCAGGAAAATGGAAAAGACTGGGATGAAAGACTTCCTGAAGTCTTGTGGGCTTACAGAACAGCCTATAAGGTTGTAACAGGAATGACGCCTTTTAAGTTAGCATATGGACTTGAGGCAATAACTCCTGTTGAATATATTGTGCCATCTTTAAGGATTGCTGTAAAGCATAATTTAGGTGAGCAAGAATCCTTACAACGTAGGTTACAGGATTAGAAAAACTGGATGAGATAAGATTACATGCTTTATGGACTGTACAGGCAATTCAGAAAAGAAGGAGAGCCTGGTACAATAGGAAAAGAAGAAGCATGATATAAGAGGGAGATTTGGTCTTGTGGTATAGAGGAAGTGTTGATAAACCACAGATAAATTAAAAATGAAATGGTTAGGTCCATTCAAAGTCAAGGAGATAAGTGAGGAAGGTGTGGTAAATGTTGAAACCCTAACAGGAGACGGAATGCAGGAAAGGGTAAACATAAATAAGTTGAGGAGGTATGAAGTATCATTTATAGACGTTGAGATATATTCTATACGAATATTCCAATACACTTGGAAATCAGCGCCAAACCTAGATCTAGGGTTTGTAGCTTCTTTCTTCGCGGATATGGCAGGAGGGAAGAATACTCTTGTGTGAAAAATTGCCGATCTCTGCATAAGGCGGCTGAGGATCTGGCATGTGGCCATTTTACAGTCATGTTGACGGGATGGGAGATCAATCCGGAGCTGGAGAATGCTCTTCAGGGATTGGGTCTTGAGAAGTACGCTCACCTTCTGGCGCAGGTAAATCCTGATGCGCTACAGTGCTATCATTTCATCATGATGGCAGAAAAGATGGTTGGGGATAATTCGTTGCATATGCCGAAGGGAGAAGGATGTTGATTAATGAGAAGGCAATCGCGGAGATATTCCGGCTGCCATTAGGAGAAGGAGAGTTGAGGTAGATAAGAAGAATTAGATATCTATCTGAAAGAGGGGAGGCAATACAATAGCAAGCTTGGCTTGCGTGTGGCGATTTGGAGGAAGAAGTGGAGCTTGTGGTAAATTTTTGGTGAACTCTTTTGAGTTCAGACTTTCTTCCACCACAGCTTCAAAGACAGTTATGTCGCTGTATGACGCACTTAAGACGGGGAAGTGTGCAGGAGTTGCACGTTATCTCCTCAGGAAACTGGGTGAGTATGTTTTTACTGCTCAGGAGAAGGAGATACAGCAGAAGGAGTCTCCGATGATGGCATTGGCGTGGATACAGATACTTGTGAATCATGTGATGGAGTGTGGAGAGGAAGTTGAGGAGCAGGAGTATGCTAGTAAGTTGCAGAAGGTGCTCACACCTCAGAACAGGTGATAGGAAAGAAGGTACAGGAAGTGACTAGTGGGAAGCGTCAGGAGAGTACCAGTAAGGTGATGAAGACACCACCGGGGAAGAAGCAAAAGATATCACGAGTGATGCCGATGCGGAAGTCCGTGCGGAAGGGAAAGACGAAGCCCGCGACGGAGAGCATCCATTTGGATGATGAGGATTCAACAGGAACAGGAGAAGAGGAGGAGGAAGAGCATACGGAACAGGTTTTGAGGGTGAAGCCGCTGAAAACCAGAGAGCCGCAGAAGGTGGGACAGCGTCCGGAGAAGAAGACGTTGGAGGAAGTGGTACAAATGGAGCTAGAGAAGCCACATGAACAAGTACCAGCGACTCAGACGAAGGTAGCAGAGGAAAAGTCGAAAGAACAGTCGCAGGATAGAACGTCTGGTGAACACAATAAGGAAGAGAAGTCGCCTGAGTTGCGGGAGGTGACGAAGGAGGAGTTACCAACGGAGAAAGGGAAATCGGTGGAGTTGTCACCGGAGCCGTTAGGGAATAAGGGAAAGGAGATTCCCGGGGATATTCCAGGAACAGTTGAGGAGGCAACTGCAGTTTTGTTGCAGTTACCAACAGGGCAAGATCAATCACCAAGTGAAGGTATGGGACGTGTTCCAATGACACGGCAGCCATGGTTCAACCGTGGAGCGGCAGGGCATTCTCCGAGGAAGAGGTACGTTTGCACGAGGAGGGTATCCTATGCATCACGTAGGTGGGGGAATGACTCATGGCTACGAAGCGGCGGCGGAAGAAATGGCAACAGAGTTTATGGAACCAGGGATGTTCATGGACGGTGGTAAGCGGCGGAAATCCTTCAGACAGGAGGAAGTGCCTATGGAGGTTGAGGTACAGCTGGCGCAGGTTTTGTCTCGTATGCAGCAGGAGATACTGGACAAATCGGCGAAGGTGAGTTCAGCATCGCAGGACGTACCACAGTTGGCTTCAGCATTGTACAACCAGTTTGTGAATATGGGCTACACAGTGAAGGACAGAGCAGAAATTCGCAGGTTGATTGCAGAAGCGGTGGAGGCAGTGGTAATGCCGAAGATCAACACCATGCAGGCTACGGTTAGTAGGATAGGAGCACGACCGGTGAAGGCAAGGACTCCTAGTCCTACGGTTCTTGAGAGCAAGTCGGTGAGTGTTTCAGAACCTATGCGATGGCGCAGAAGATAGTCAAGACACAAGAACTCCGACAGGGAGGAGCATTACTGACGGTGCTGGGAGAGGAACTTCAACGACTGCAGATGGAGAACCAGGGTCTCCGACTGCAGGTGGCATCCATGGCACAGGAAATGGAGAAGGTAAAGGCAGAGTTTGTGAGGTACAAGGAGGAATATGAGACAGAGTATCCTGAGGAGCCGCAGGAGAATGAGGGTGCAGGACAGGTGCAATGAGGACATTGCAAGGATTCAAGGTGGGGAATAGTGTTAGAGGCCAAAAATATAGCATGTAGGAACTGCATACATAGGACTTTCCTACGGTGGAGGAATAACTTGTAGGAAAGTAGTAGTAGGAAATATCCTGTGTACAGGAAAAATCCTATAGCAGTAGGAAAAATCCTACAGGGTAGGAAGGATCCTACGGTTGCAGGAAGCAGACAGTTATGACGGTTGGAGGAGGACAGGATTTAGTTAGGGCAAGAAGGGCAAGAAGAGAGAGAGAGATGAAGGCTATGAAGGCTATGGAGAGCAATGCATGAGAGAGAGAGTATCTTAGGGAGAGAAGTAAGTCTCCACACTTGCTATCTCTTTGTATTCATATAGTAATGCAAGTGCATATTTATGGGTGTATTGTGAATGCTTATACATGGCAATGGCCAAAGCAAAATCCTATCCTTGACCTTAGAGACGAAATGAGTATATATCTAGAGCTCTCTATTGGACGAAATCCCTACACTTTAACGTGCAAAGCTTTTCCTGCGCTGTGAACAGTGTTTTCTGCACACAGGAAAGTTTTCCATGTTAACAAACGGCATGAAGTATTTCAAGTTCAGGGAGACTCTTATCTTGGAAACTAAGTTTTAAAATTTAGTATTTTTAAATTTAGTGAGATAAAGAGTTAGAAAGTATTGAATGACATCTAGTATGATGTGCTCTTTGGGAAATGAGTATAATGAGATTGACAATTAAAAAACGTGTTATCTAAAGATCATTGATTGAGGCACTAGAGATGGATTAAATTTCATGGTTTCCATATTGGTTTGAAAGAAAGATATGTTAGCTTATCTGGTCCCTAAACTGGTCGGTGTTATGAAAGAGTACAAAGTCGGTTGCAAAAGTGAATATTAGTGCTATTACACTTGGTAGTAGATTTGACCTGAATTTAATTTCCATTGAGAATGGAAGTTATGTCAATGACACATTAAGTGGATGGGTTAATTTCAAGTTGGCATAACCTTGTTATATACATGTGTACAGCCATGCGTCTCTGTAATCGCCTCTGGCCAGATTGATATGTTTACAAAGAATAGGGTTTCGAGAGAAGTACTCTAGCATCGAAAAAGAGATTGATTCCGATAAAGTCTCATACCTAGTCTGACATAACTATATACTAATGGGGGATAGGTATAGTAGCAGACCCTTATGTAAAGGGGTAATGAGAAACACCGAGGGATGCAAAAATGTGAAGTTATAATATCGTAACATATGGAAATGTGGAACCATTGGGAAATCAAAAAAACAAGAAGGCATTTGGTTAAGCACTTGAGATGGACTCAAAGTGCTTGTTGTGCGCTAGATGACAAAGGTCGTCAACAGTTTAATATAAATGAATAAAGCAAGTCTTTATTTTATTAACCAAGGGGCCGGAACAACACTAGAGGCCTCCAAATATAAATTCTAGTTAAGTAAAGAAATTAACCAGTGTTGTGTGCGTTGGGTGACAGACTTTGTAGATGTGCAAAAGGTCTCCAAGTGACTTCATGTTGCAGGTGGTGCCTCCGGCAGCTGGGTTTACGATCAGTGAACGACGGTTTGAAGTACTTGGTTTCACGTAATGCAAGGGGGTAATAAAACTTATGTGAACTTTTGGCTGACTCCACATAGAGTGATATGTTAGTTTTGGTTAATTTTTTCTAACATTATCTAGTCTTGGAGTTAGACGTCAACGAGGACGTTGACATTTTCAAAGGCGGGGAGTGTGTCATAGTTTTTACTATGACTCGACCCTTTACTTTGGACGTTGACTGTTGTTACCTACTGTACTATGTTGATGGACCCTAGATGTAGTAGGAAAAGGCCCTTAGTGCACTTGGGTATCTGGTGATGGTCCGGCCGGTGTCATTAGGTATTTGCAGAAACTCTAAGCGAAGCTAGAACTTACCTTCTAGAAACCCACCCCCAATTTTGACGTCCAGTTAGGCTGATTGGTTAATGTAGATGAGTTTGCGTGTTTATAGGGTTAGGAACACCCTAGGGTTGCCCTAACCCACGCCCTAAAAACCCCCACCCCTTGGGTAGGGTTTTAGGGTTAGAGTTAGGCTAAGTTAAACACTCTCTCATTAACTTAATAAGGGGCTAGCTAAATTTGTGCCAGCCCACACACATTCAGGAAAAGAGGGGGGGGGGGCTCCGTCACATAAATAAGGTAGAGTATGTAGGAGTGAGGGTTCCTGGGTTCATGATGAGCTCGTTACTCTTCTCCCAGTGCAAGCTCTAGCTTGTGTCGTCAAGGCACAACCCTCTGTTGTGCCGCCCTAACTTCCAATGACAAGGGTACGTCCCACCTTCGGGGTAGCTTACCCTTAACGTTGGCGAATCCATGCCTGGAGGTCTTGTGGGAATGCACGTTCCAAGAGGCAGAGGTTGAGGCTTGTCTCCAGCCTCCTCCTCCACGTCAAGCTAAGGCAACACTCACAGCTAAGAGGGCACATTTGTCCTTGTCCAACTGTGGTTGTGGTTCTTATTGACAGGTTTCCTTACCAGTCCTGAGGGATAATTGAGGGGTTCTAGAGTTGGCATTTAGGAGCCACATTTGTGGCACTTGGTGCAACTCTTGAACTAAGGGCTATGGCATGATAGCCCACATCGGGAAGGCAGTGTCACATGGAGATGTGACACTGGGCTAAACGTCACACGATACAACCTGAGGCACGCCCTTTGGGGTTGTGTCATGGGCTTGTCGCCAAGGGGTTGGATAATCTAGCAAACAGACATGCTTGTGCTCACACTAGGGTGCTAAGCTTGGGCATTTGCTCAAGGGAGGTTAGGTCTCGTAACTAGGTGTGCTTAGGCACACTTGGCTAGAGGAGTGTTCTCCTTGGAATCCAGGGGTTAACAACCTAAAGCTTGTTAGCAGGAGCCTTTTTGTGAAGCACTCGCAAGGTCATGTACTTAGGGTTATCCAAACCTAGCCTTAGGAGTTTGCTTAGCAGAACACTCATGTTTGCTACGGCGCACACTCGTGTCCTCACTAAGTACTAACCTAGGTCTAGGGTATGACTTGGCCACTCAAACCCTTAGGGGTTAGCTGTGGTACAGGTACCCTTGTCCCCTAAAGGGGTTGTACTCCCGGATGAGGGTGATTCCTCAAGGGGTAAGTGACGATGCCTTAACTTTATCACGGGGGTATGTGTGAGACACATCTCCTTTGTGGGGTTAGGGTAGGAGCCTGTCTAGGTCTATTGGGATAAGATCCTAAAGTCTACTCGGGATATCCTCTAGGGTTTGGGGGATGGTCATTTTAGGGGACTTAGGGTAGGACTCTAAGTCTTCTGTTTAACTAGGCATATGAGTTAGATTCTTGGGGTCATCTTGGAAGACTTAGCATTGCTCACACATGGAATTGACACCGGAAGGCCACTTGGCAGCCACGTGTTGCCACGTGTTAGCCCTCTGGTTTAAAACTCTAACACTTTCCGCAATATGACGCAACGGCAATCCCCACACCCAGCAACTACAATTTGATCCTTGCATATGACAACCACTATGGCAGTACTTCCACCAGCACAGATGATCCAATCAGGGTCTTATGGATTCTCTCTGGCAACATAGTAATCCTCATCCAATCTGCAAGAATGAAGCATGCAATACCTCGGACAAGTGGCTACTTCCCTTGATCCTCTTGGATATTTCAGGGCCCAGCTTCTCTGCAAGGAATTGGGAGCATCGAGCTGTGTGTGGCCATCAAAGATACCCACAAATGAGCTGCCCTGGCCGTCCAAGTTGGTACTGATTGCAAAAGCATCTTCTTGAAACCATCTCCAGCCATGGAACTCAGTTTCTGCATCTTGAATACCTTGACCATCTTAGGAACTTTCAACATCGATGCCCCTAACCATCCTTATATACCGGAAAAAAGATCCCTTTAACCACGTGCAAAAGCATCTTCTTGAAACCATCTCCAGCCCTGGAACTCAGTTTCTGCATCCTGAAATACCTTGACCATCTTAGGAACTTTCAACATCGATGCCCCTAACCATCCTTATATATACTGGAAAAAGATCCCTTTAACCACGTAGCAATCGCCGTCCACGTAGGCTACTACATCAGCATCCTAAAAAACCCGTTGACATTTCAAACTACTTGAGAGAGTGTGTGTGTGTAGATAAATACATCTATGATGTCATATGTAACGTATATATGTATATTATCTATATCTTTACCTACGTTGTTCAATTTCTATGAAATTCTCCTCCAACTTATCTGCAGTTGTAATGAAGTTGTAAGTTGTAAACTCTTCGCCTCTCTCTCTCTCTCTGCACGTGCCTACCACCAACTAAGCGAATAATCTTTGAAACAAAAGGAGCCACTATAGTCCGGCGAAAAACATTACTCTAAAAACAGATATATAAATAATAAACTAGAAAACCGCAAGTATTATACATGTGCATTTACACCATGTTATATAATTTTATGTATTACCAAATGTTCTTTTATGAGATATTACATGCATAATGTATCTGTATGTGTTTGTATGTGTGTGTCGATTTCCAAACAACTTGCTTCCCCGGTTTTAAATCAGATGAGTTTCTACAAGAACTGCCTAACTTAAATATACATGTATATGTGTTGTCCTTTATAGCTTCCACCATACCATGTATGTACGGTGTGTGTGTGTGTGTGTGTGTGTGTGTGTAATATTGAATTTAGATCATGACTACAAGTATGTGTGTGGATCTGTATGTTGTGAATATATGTATATTCTAACCTACTGATCGACATATGGATGGGTCCCTCTTCTCCCTCTCTCTCTCTCTCGTGTGAAATATATTCAGCTCTTAATATATGCAGTCATGTGCAGTATCAGTAAGAGCAAAGTTGCAGTAGCAGCACCTGATTTAGAGACGACAAGTGAGCCACCGCTCAATTTATATAAGCCAAAAGACACCTTATATTGCTACCATTAAATCCGTGGAGCGGATTGTTGGCCCCAAGGCTCCTGGTGAAACTTGTCACATTGTTATCGACCATGATGGTAATGTTCCTAGTGCTGATTAATTGTTATAATAATCAGGCTATCAGAAGGATTACCCAGACAATTTCCGATACAACATAAGGATGTACGTGCAAGACAAGATTGAGGAGTACAGTGAAGAAGTATTCAAGCTGCTTGTACATATATACTTCTGTGGGGATAAGGGAATGATGCCTGGGAGTCAAGACTCAAGAGACCCTTAAGAGGGTCGCTGAGGAACGCGAGGAATCTTGGGAAAACAAGCTATTTGTTTTGAAGAAGAACAAGCAATGGCATGTCGAGGTTTATTAAAAGGTACTCTCTCTCTCTCCACACACACACACAGATATAGCAAACCTTCTTTCTAAATTATTGACTTCAAGATGGTAACTTGTCAAAGTACAAAGATTTCCATAACGCAACCACATAAATATGCGTAGGGACGCGTGTGTACAAAACACACATCCAAATCAAAATCTATAACTTATTCTTTCACCGAACTTCGCGACTAACACATGGAAATACATATCTTATCTTAGGCACACCAACGTGACTTTTGACTTGGAAAATAAATGTTCTTGTTTTCTGACTATTTAAAACAATTTTACATAAAAAAAAATTTATAAATTAATATATGATGTGTCGTCTGGAAACGCCGAGTATAAAACGTGTGCGTTTAGAAGCATTTCCAAGCTTAGGCATTACCTTACTCTCTCTTCTACACAGACAAGCGTAAAATAAGTAATTAACCAAAATTATTGATTATAAACATTCTAATATATAGTTTACTAAACTGTTTAAATATAATCAGATATTAAGAAGGCCAGGTTTACATGTAGCTTACACTTGATAGGCATACAAACAATTATAAGCTGTTGAAAAAGCTTAACAATCATCCAATGATGTGCAGTCCCAATGATCCATGGCCTCCTCCAGGTGGGCATAAAACCAGATTCTTAACCATGATAATGACACTGTTACATGGTGGTGGTGGTGGAGGAGGCGGTGGAGGCGGAGGCGGAGGAGGTGGAGGCGGAGGCGGTGGAGGAGGAGGAGGAGGCGGTGGTGATATATTGTAAAGAGTCAACAATGTTATGAGCTATCATTCATGCACATCCGTACTTGTAGAAAGTCATTTAATATTAGTATAACATTTGTGTGTTGTGCATTATATCTGCATGTACCATGTGTGTGTGTGTGTTTGTGTATAAAGAGCATTAATAATAATAGACCATCAAAGGCTTTATTTATTAATGGTTCGCACTGGGTTAGGCCGGCGTGTACTTAAAGGAGTGTATGATTATCTCAACCTCAGCTCCATTAGAAGGAGCGAGACCATTGTAGAGCCACAGGTTCATGTGAACAGGCAAGTTGAGCTTACTCACGTTATACCCACTGGGCGTCGTCCACGGGAAGAAGGAATTGGAGTCGGTGGTAGTAAACCCATAGTATCCCTTCAGAGAAACACTGTTGCTGCTTGCGTGTGAAGGTGTGCGTTGTATACGTCCCACTGAGCGCGAGTTCGTACGTGCTGCTAACGTTGCCTGTGCCAGAAGCAGGGTAAACAGTGTAATTGTAGTTGTCCCAGGCTGCGTTTCCCATCTGGCAAACTCGATATCCACCTCGTGGTGTCCGTCGTCCCCGTCCTTGTAGTTGAACAGACCGAGGACCACATTCTTGTCCAGCTTGTCAACAGGGCCTTCTACGTTCCATATGTACTTACCGTACCCAAAGCTCTGATTGGAGGTGAGCTCTGCACAGTACCACGTGTTGCCGCTCTTAGAAAGCTTCAGGTGCAGCCTACCGCTCGTATCGACCCATACATTGTTGCTGCTCCAGTTGTTCGGCCCGGGCCCAGAAAGCCCCTGAGATCGCACTGTCCATGTGTATCCACTGAAGTTGACTGTAGACATCCTGTAACAACGTTGTGAGCACGCACGCTTGTGTGTGTGTGTAAATGTGCACTGACCTTGGAAAAGAGAGAGTAAGCTAATGCCTAAGCTTGGAAATGCTTCTAAATGCAACATTTTATACTCGGCGACGTCGGCGTGTTCCAGACGACACATCATCTATTAATTTATAATTTATTTTTTAATGAAAATTGCTTTAAATAGTCAGAAAACAAGAACAATTATCCAAGTCAAAAGTCACGTTTGGTGTGCCTAAAATAAGATATGTATTTCCAAGTGTTACACTGTTAGTCGCAGGCTGAAGAATGGATGTGTTTTATACACACTATGTGGTTGCGTTTGTCCGTAGATTTTCTACTATATATTAAACATAATAAATATTTTTATTAATTAACATTATATTTAATTAATAAAATTATTATTACAGGAAAGGTTGCCATCTCCATTTCAAGTTGTACCCAGCTTAATCTGCGTTAGAATTTCACTCTGTTGTGTTAATTATTATTCGGTAGATAATGCTAATGCAAGTACGTGTATATGTACACTACTTGTGTGTATGTGAATGTGTATGCATATATTCCGAGCATAAGTGTGTAGTAGTATTATATATGCTTGATGTAAGTATATAGGATTCGTACCTTGGAAGACACTTATATCGTTGCTTGCTTCTGCAACAACATCGAGAATGTCTTCTTCTTTAATAGACATGTTCTTATCGTCGTATTCTCCATCTGGTTCCAACTTATTAGGCATTTTGGTATAACATTGTAGCACACAAAGATACACACACACATAGTTGACCATATAACATTGATATAAAAAACTGTAAATACGTACCTGCACGTAGACACGCATGCCTAAACACACACACACACACACATGTATGTATGTATGTATGTACCTTGACCGTTTCTGGATTCAGGAGCTCTCTTTTTCATGGTTGCCTGAAATTACTAGCAGATTGATAATAGACACCCAGCCACACACAAAGAAATACGTTAGCGTACGTGTGTGTACGTATGAAATTATATATGTATGTATATAATATTACTACCTTCATCATTGCTTGATTCGTGGTCCAATTGCGATGGCCTATCTGCATTATGAAGCAACAACAAATGGCATTGATGTCAATTAGGACGGACACACACATATATATAGATCTGCTATCCATAGACACGTAATATGCTTGTAATATATACTATGCATGTCTTGTTCATACATAATTAAACAAAATTATATAATTTATTAACTTCTATTCGTTAATATAACCTCCAGACGATTCATTTACACACTCTCTACACATGTTGTGCACACCACACACACATTCACATGTGCACACGCACGTGCACACACCACATGCACATGCATGAATATTCCACGTTTCGCACTACAGGTGAAACGTGGAGATTTCAAACCAAATTGTTATAATGTTTATTAATCTAGAATTTAATTTATTACAGTATCTTATCTTCATATTATTACATTTTTAACACCTAATAATAAATAATGGTCATTTTCAATAATCACCATGCAACCTTTTAAAATTTTACTGACATATTATTTATAGATTTTTATATACATATACATTACGTAAGAACTTAAAGCCAAACGGTCAAGTTGAAAATATTAATCCTCCGACTCCTCGGGTTCATCGTGGTCAGGCGGGAGGTGTAGTCAGTGTTTTACGGGGTCTCTTCTTCACAGTCTCCGCCTCCTCCTTGTCCACATGCTGAATATATCCCAGAGGGATTAAACCCTGCAACACTTTTCTCTCCGAATCAGTTGAATCTCTGAATATGTCTTCACATGTAGTGGCAAGGACCCGCAGCAAATCCCTCAGACTCTTATCTTTGATGAAGCCATAATCCAAGCCTTCCGCAATACACAGTCCGCCTTTACCTCCACACTGTTCATTTTCGAGCCAACTTGCAGAAGTATGGACATTGAATGGTCCACCCATTTCTGGGTATCAAGCTTCTCGTGAGCTTTGCTGGAATGCTCCCTAAGATTCTTCACCTGTGCCGCGACACTACCAAAAAGAAAATCACTTCAGTTATGTAAACCAAGAAACCCCATATGTACTAACCTTGAACCAAGCTCACAATCCTCACGAACTCTTTTATTGGATGGACTGGGTTCTTGTTCGCCGCAAAGAACGACACGGAAGGATAATGTCTAGAGTATGTTGGTTCCTTCTGCATATACTCGCAGCGCCTCTCTTGTAGTACTCCAGACATTGCTCGTTTGAAGGTACCGTTGCGGTGGGAAGGAAACAATTGAAGAAAACCATGCTGTTCAGCGGAACAGCGTTGTCTCTGATTCTTCACAATCTCTTCGCCGAATAGAGTTTTCAGGTACTCGGAAAGGGTGACAGGCTTGATGTAATTTTCCGACTTCGTGCACTCGTGCATGGCCAAGAGCATGACAAGTCTGGCCACGATCTCCCCACGAACACCTTCTAACACCAGCCCGTCTTCACAAACCTCAATCAGCTTCGATACAAACTTGCACAAGTAAGCATCCGAATTGTAGTGAAGTAATGTCGCAGCTGCAGCAGCAAGAGCAGGCTCTGCAGCGGAAGCCGTGTATACCTGAAACAAAGAATAATATTACAATATCTACACACAGTTATAGAAATGTAAATGATGTATATCCATGTGGTATGTCACACACACACACACACACCCTTTTCCGGTCCTTAGAGATCTTGACTATAGTCCTCATGTGCCTAGCAACGAGTTGTTGTGGCAGTGTCCCCCATGCAACGACGTCGAGTCCAATGAGACATGCAAAAACGGCAACCGCAACGTCCCTAGTCACCCAATCTGATTTCTGTAAGTCGACATCCTTTCCCAGCAGCTTCTTCATAGCTAGCTGAATGGTTGCATTCACCTCGTTATCTGCCTCAACGCATCTCATGTAGGCAGCCCAAAGAGGCCGTCCATATTGCAAAACTTGTTTTGGACTGGTCTCGCCATCTCCAGTTGTGACCAGCACATCGCTTCTACCTACCAGCCAGATTGGGTCATACAGCTGGTGAGTGCCACTCAATAGTCTCACTCGTGAACTTGGATCGTCCTCGTAAGATGCGGCCAAGTCTGCCACGGTCTTGTCCGTCCCAAGCGCTACGCTGAAAAAGCAGTTTCTCGAAGGCACGTACTTGAGCATCCTTTTGAAGCTTACAAACTTTGGAGACGAGAGCTCACCTGCCTCGTCCACGCAGAGCAGCAGGAACTTCTTTGCTTTTGCTAGAGGGTCCAGGTGTTGTGCTAAAAAGCCTCCGTAGACTTTTGTGCATTCTTTGTAGTAAGAAGCAAGGTCCTCGTTATCACGAGGTGCGATGACTAGCTTGTTTTCTAGCTTGTTATCCATGATGTCGTTGTATGCTGACATTATCTCTGAAGCAATCTCCTCGTTTTCCATCTGGGAATTGATCCACTCTTGACAATCCTTGGAGGATTTGTTGAGCACCGAGATGATACTGCCTATAAGTACAACAACGCTCAACTCATCTGTCTCTGCCTTCTCCACAAGGTCCGCAAGAAATGGGGTACGACCGGGAAAGCCCGTGCTCTTCCTCTGGAGGCAGGATATGTACAAGACATACATGTCCCGGCGCCATAGCTCACACCAGTCTCGACTTGCCCCAACCGCTGCTCTGGATAATAGGTGCCAAAGGAACGTACTTGCGAGTCGGATCCCATGAAGACGCATTTTCCCTCAGGCACTTCCCCAAAAGATCGAGCACATCCTCATATCCAGTGTGAGGCAGCTTCCAAGCCTTCTTGGCCGCAGCCATGTCCTGCCTCCGATAAGCCTCCGCTGCTGCCTTTGTTGGGTCTAGAACAGGATGTAGCGGCTGAAGAAGACTTACCACAGCACTATACGTCTCGCACTCCTTCAACGATTTGAGAAACGCCGGCCGATCCTCGACACGAATCCCGCACGTATCTCCCTGAATTCCCTTACCTTCTAGTATCACGTTGAGGACCCCAAAAAACATGCTTTCATTATCAATAAAAGCCCCAAGGCCTCTTGCCTCGTCTTCAGAAATCTGGAATGCGTCCTCAGGCTGCTTGCCGCTCCCAAGCTCAAAACGGTAACAAGACGCCATAGCCGCGGCCTATGAACCCTAGGTTTATGTAGAATATCTAATGGAATATACCTAGGATATGCTTGGATAGCCCTATACAGAGCATTGTACCGTCTCGTCAGCAAGATGGAAAGACATAGCTGCTAAAAGCGATCCAAATTGTGAGCGTATTATCCCGGAAGATCGCAAGTGGGATGAAAAATCTGCTCAATCTCTCTCCAAACTTTTACCAGGACACAAACGTTATTACACGTACCTGATCTCTATGTAGGATGCGGACATCCGGACCCAATACTCTGGAAGAAATTGCTGTCGAGTAGAAGGTGCTGCTGGTAACTATCTGCCGCCTCATATATTGGCTATACGCTGGTAACTAAAGACGCTCTGCCGCCTCATATGGTAGTCCGAGCTTCTACACACTTTGCATAGTGTGTGTCCGCCTCATATATTTGTGTTACACACACCTTACCAAATCATCCACATGAAGCTAAGCGACCATTTATCCTTGTTCTTCAAGACGTTTGGATGCGAGCACCATTCTCTCTCGGATTTCGTGGGTTGTAAGCTGTATATTCCAAGGCAACTAGTTTGGCCTTGCAGGAGAAGAGCTTCCTGTATTCCCCTATGGTGGATTGCAAGTGGGTGTTCAAGCGTAAAGAAGTGTGCTGACGGTGCTTTGGACAAGTGGTTTACACAATCGACTATGATGAGACTTTCTTGCAGCTCGAGAGGTTGGGATAACAAGGTCAGGATTGCAGCCGCAAAGCTTTTTCTCAGCAACCAATTCAAGACGATAGATTTGGGGGAAGTTCATTTCTTTCTTGACCGTAAGCAGCAAACTCTTCGCATCAGTTGAGATAAGTACACCAGACAGGTGCTCTACATTTTGGAGTGGAGGATTGTAAGCCAGCAGCTTTTTCAAGAGAAACCTTACCTTACAGGCAACTAGTTGAGAGCTTGATGTGCCTGATGTGTGCGCACATCCTGACATTTGCTATGCTCAGTCACCAAACAGGAGCTAATAGGTTTTTCAGATGCCAGTTTAAGCACTAACCACAAGTTCAGGCCTACTACAGGCTGCTGCTACCTTCTCCATACCAGTCTGGTTGGACATCCAAGAAGTGAGATTCAGTAGCTGTTTCTTCAGCGGAAGCAGGGTATTTAGTCTTTTGGAGCTCAACATGGATGCTGTCATCATGTCCGTGGACAACCAGAGTGCCACGAGATTGCGAAGCATCCACACTTTATAGTTCTTGTCAAGGGCCTGCACCTCGGCCACGTGGATGTTAATGTGCATTGGAACAAAGACGTTGACGCCCTCCTGAGAGTGAGTGCAAGTCAGTTCGAGTTTCCGTGCGTACCAAGCGGATTCCTCTTTCCATGCTCTTCTCGTGTACAAGTGGGTGAACATGACTTGAACCCACCGTATTTACAAGAAGAGAGTTATGTATTAAGCGTAAAGACGGGAAAATAAGACAGAAATCCAGCAGGGCCGCGGGTGAGGTGCTGCAGATAACAGCGGAGCGCAAGACAGAAGATCCAGGGAGGTCACGAGTGAGGTGTGGTAGATAAGAGGAGATTGCAAGACAAAGGATCCAAGGGCCACGAGTGTGGAGAGATCCCATGGAAGCTTTATCTATTGTAGTAGAACTCGGTAGAGAGTCTTCTAGAACTCCAGTGAGTGTGATCATTTTAATTTTGCTTTCTGGAACTCGAGTTGCAAGTATTTATGTATGCACAGTATATGTGTGTATTATATATATGATAGATAGTATCTTCGGAGTGTAATATAACAAGGATTAATTAAAGGGGAAGGTCAACTAATGTTCATTTTGTTGAAGTGAGAATCACTTTAAGACGACAGTTAAGTGAGAATCACTTGAAGACGACAATTGCCACGGTGGTTCCGACGGAGTTGTCCTTCGGGTGCTTCTTGAGGCAGAGTGTTGTGAAAAGGTGTTAAAGCACGAGCCGAACCGAATATTAACTAACCTATAGGTTTTATACAAATAAATAAGTCTTGGGATACGTTTTTGTATTTCTGGATACTATTTATACAGTTTTCTTTATAACTATATATGTAGTTCTCTATAAGTATATACAGCCTAAGCTATATATGGCCTAAACCATGTACAACTGTTCTTCCAGCTTGGACTCCACACTAGATATCTCAACACTCCCACTCAGCTGTGAGAGTTCATCAAGACCATGTCACTGAAAACTATCCCTGCTTAAGGCCTTGGTCATAATATTTGCAACCATCTCGATAGTAGACACATGCTTGAGCTTGATGTTCCCAGCTCAAACCTCTTGTCGGATGAAGTGGTACTTCACATCGACATGCTTGACTTTGTCATGATGTCTAGGGTTCTCTGAAGTAGCTATGGCACTAGTGTTGTCACAGTAAATTGTGATGGCCTGGAAATGAAATTCCCATGTCATTCAACAACTTCATCAACCACGTTGCTTCCTTGGCCGCCTTGTTGCTGAAATGTACTCGGCCTCCATCGAGGAGAGTGCAATCACTCGCTACAGTCTGCTTATCCAACTAATAAGCCCATCATCCAGAAGAAACACATATCCTGAAGTGGACTTCCTGGTCTCCCTGTTTCCTACCCAATCTGAATTGTGAAACCCACTAGATCCATTACCATGTGATCTCCTGTAGAGCTCCCACTAGCTGAATATGTGAGACAAAACCCGACTGTGCCTCGCAAGTATCATAAGATACGTTTAACTGATGTCCAATGAGCCTCTCTTGGATTCTCTACAAACCTGGAAACCACTCCGACTGTAAAAGCCAAGTCTGATCGAGTGGAAATGGCTAGATATAACAAACAACCAACTATCTACCTATAAGGAACTGTGCCATGCCTCGTCTCTCCTCCTCAGACGTCGGCTATTGATCTTTTGAAAGTTGTGTGTGTGCGTCCATGGGGGTGCTGAGGGTTGTTGTCGGCCATGTCGTATTTCTGAAGTATCTCTTGCACATAGTGTGCTTGAGATAGTTGAATCACCCCTGTAGCTCTACCCGGAACACCTGAATGCCCAAAAATATATAGGTTGCCGCTGTGGAGATCTCAAACTGAGATCAAAACTGGTGTTCAAAGAATTGAACAAGCCGAAACTGGCTTGCAGCCATGATGTTGTCATAATACAATGCCAGGTATGCAAAGTCCACTCCTTCGAAAGACATACGTTTCCATCTGCAGTGGACTTCTTGGAAACGATGGAGGTGAGAAACCTGTCTACATGATCATACCAGGCTCGTGGTGACTACTTCAAGCCATATAGGGCCTTTCGAAGACGATAAACATTGTGTTCTGTCCTTGCACCAAAATCCCTCAAGCTGTGTAGTGTAGATTCCTCCTTAGCTCTCCATACAGGAAAGCGTCTTTACATCAAGCTGGTGAACCTCCAGATTCAAGCTAGTTGCTATGAAGAATGAGACGAATGGAAGCCATCTTCACCACTGGTGAATACGTCTCATAGAAGTCAACTCCAGCGATTTGTGAGAATCCTCATGCAACAAACCGAGCCTTTATCGAGTACTTTGCCCTGTGCATCCAGCTTCTTCTTGAATAGCCACTTGGTACTTATAGTGCAGCGACCGTGGGGAAGAGTAACAAGCTCCCAAACCTGGTTCTTGAGAGAAAAGCATATTCCTCCTCCATGGCAGCCCTCCATTCTGCGCCTCCTGTGATTGCATTGCCTCATGCACTGTCCGGGGCTCCCGAGGATACCTGGAGGTGAAGAAGGAGGTTGAAGACTCATCAGCTTCTCTTGCCTTTCGTGACTTGTACTAATTCTCCCACTTCTCGTGATTGTGTTGATGGGTAGGATGGATTAGGTACCTGCGAAGGTGCTTGCTGAAGTGGAGGAATCTCCTCCTCACTTTCGTGCTCCTCCTCACTAGATCTAGATCTGCTGCAATCTGCAGTCTTGGATCTTCCCCAATCCCCTGGATCAAGCCATGTGCTAGTGGATCCTGTGAATGCTCTTTCTCAAGAATATAGGCCATTGAATTAACTTGAACTGTAAACCTATCCTTGTAAAGCATATCCTCATTAAACTTAACGTCTCGGCTCACAACAATTTTCTGGTGAGTGGGATCGTAAAGCCTATATGCCTTGCTCTCATGGCAATATCCCACCATGATATACATGTTACTCTTCTGCTCCAACTTACGGCGGAGTTCGTCCGGAACATGTGCATATGCCAGGCACCCAAACACACGGAGGTGTTTCAAACTGACTCGCTTCCCAGTTCACCAGGTGAATGGAACTTCTCCACCAATGCTGCTTGCAGAAGTCGATTCCGGATGTAGTTGGCTGTGCTTAAGGCCTCTGCCCAATAATTGACGGTGTTCCTGCATGCATAAGCATGCATCTTGTTGTCTCCACTAGAGTCCGATTCATTCTCTCGCCACTCATTTTGCTGAGCTAAGTATGGGGTTGTAAATTGCTGCTGAATCCCAATTCTTCGCACAACTTCTTGAGCACACTTGCTTGATACTCCCCACGTTTATCACTCCTAAGTACGTAGATTTTAAATTTGCCACACATTTTCTGCAGCAATCTTATATAGCCAAAACATTTCTGCTACTTCTGATTTGTTAATCAAGAATTTCACCACTGTGTAACGAGTATAATCATTTATAAACGTCACAAAATACCTCCTTTTATTCAATGACTGAACATGCATTGGTCCACACATGTCTGTGTGCTAATTCTAAAGGTTGAGTGGTCTTACAGCAAATGCCCTTATTAGGGAACGGCTACCTATGTTGTCTTCCAAAACAATATGCCTCACAGAACTCAAGGTTGTCTCTAAGTACCTGAAAGTCTAAAAGCTGGTCCTGGTCCCGAGTTACAACTCGAATCGCTGCCTCGTTTGCATGTCCCAATCGTTGATGCCATCGTTGAAGAGTTGTGGAGAAGATCTTCTTCTTGGGTATCACCAATGTGGCGTCTAGCCTATAGTTCCCAGCATGTCTCTGGCCACGTGCTACTATGGTTCCTTGCTTGTCAGTGTAAGTGATCTTGTCCTTATCGATCTGACCTTTCCAACCGGCATCTGCTATCTTCCCAACTGAGATAAGAGTTTCGCTGAGTGGGGACATAGTGAACCTGTCGAAGTCGACAATCTCACCGTTCTGGAGTTGAATCTCTACTGTCCCGACTCCTGCAATGCTCAATGGTCGATGATCTCCCGTGTAGACTCCTTCTCCCATTGGGAATTGCCTGATATGTCTTAAAAGCGACAAATACTGGAGTATAGTGAACATTGGCACAATTGTCCAACCAGAGGACATTTTCTTCCTCGAAAAACTGAGGTTAGTGGTTACCATGAGGGCCATTGATTGCCCTTGTTCTTCAGTTCGCTTGCTCGTGGTTTTTCTGCTGCCTTGTCGGATAGCTCTTGGCAAAAGCCCCATCTTCTTGCAGTAGTTGCAGTCCAAGCTTTGACGGTGGAATGTCCTACCTATTTGTGCTACTGCTGCCTTTATAGTGTGAAGCACTGCTCCCACTTCTCACTGATTGTGGATTGAAGTTGGTTTTCTTTTCGAATTGGCTCAAAGTGAAGAGGACTTGAGAATGTCCCACCTACCGCTGGTTATGTCTACTTGAGGATTTGGATCATGGTTGATGACTGCAACTTGAATCTCCTGATAAGACATCCCTAATGTATTCTCCAGTGTCGTCTTAAGAGTCACGTGGTCTGGCCTAGTCAAGGCCCGAGAAGCACCATGGTTTTGTCTATATCTGAAATGGTCTGTCTGAGAGCAGTGAGCTGAGCAAGAATGGACTTCATTCTTCCGAGGAACACAGATGTTGGTTATGGGACCAAACTCGAGCTTAAAAAACTTTCCTTTCAGCAATACCACAGATCTCTCCTTCCGTGCCTAATTGCCAAAAATTGCCTTCAACTCTGTCCAATTCTCAGAAGCTGACTTGCTTAGATCCAGGTGATGGTGGTGATGCCTACCAAGCCCAATCCCCATTAGTGACAACGCTTTGTCATGTCGAACTTGCCAATCTTCCGGGTTCGTCTGAGGTTTCACCTCACTACCATCTGCAATTCATAGACAATTGTTACGCCTCATAACAAACAAGATTTCCGCTACCAGTTCTCAAAGTTGTGCCCATCAAAGACCGGAATTGGGATTGATTTGTGGCTTGTCATCATGTTCTCAAGTATGTCTGTCACTGACTAACTGTTCTTGAGGATATAACGTTCCACGAACTGCACTTGTTGCTTCCTATGACCCTTGAACTACTGTTGTTCTTGGCTCTGATACCATGTTATGAAAAGGTGTTAAAGCACGAGCTGAGCCGAATGTCAACTAACCTATGTTTTTGTATTTTTGGATATTATTTATACAGTTTTCTTTATAACTATATATGGTAGTTCTCCTAAGTATATATGGCCTAAACCATGTATAAATGTTCTTGCATCTTAGACTCCACGCTGGATATCTCAACACAGAGATCGAGCAGTTGATCGCAAATGGAAGAGAGCCGGTCATATCCCTGTAGTAGCCTTTCTGCGACCAAGTCCACCACTTTTTGACTAGAGAAGCACTCCCACAGTCCATCAGAGGCAACCACAAGGAATTCCTTGTCATCGTTGTTCATGTTCACTCCACATATTTCAGGAGCAGTCAGCTTCCTCCTGCATGGAGGAAGCTCTTTAGGAACCTTGAGGCTGTAATCGCCTATCCCTTTGGAGACATTCAAGCTCCCAATCCTTCGACTGCAGCTTCAATTCTGGCCTTCTCCTCCAGAAGCTCCGCTTATGGTCTAGTGTTAAATCCTCAATTGTCCCTTTCTGTCATAGTTTTTACTATGACTCGACCCTTTACTTTGGACATTAACTATTGTTACCTACTGTATTATGTTGATAGACCTTAGATGTAGTAGGAAACATGCCCGCTTAGTGCACTTGGGTATCTGGTTGGTCCGACCGGGTGTCATTAGGTATCTACAGGAAACTCTAAGCAAAGTTAGAACTTACCTTTTAGAAACCCACCCCCAATTTGACGTCCTATTTAGGTTGATTGGTTAATGTAGATGAGTTCGATGTGTTTATTAGGGTTTTGAACACCCCTAGGGTTGATCTAACCTTAGGGTTGCCCTAACCCATGCCCTAAAAACCCCCACCCTTTTGGGTAGGGTTTTAGGGTTAGAGTTAAGCTAAGTTAAACACTCTCTCATTAACTTAATAAGGGCTAGCTAAATTCGTGCCAGCCCAAATACACATTTAGGAAAAGAGGGCAGGGGGAATCCGTCACATAAATAAGGTAGAGTATGTAGGAGTGAGGGTTCTTGGGTTCATGACTGAGCTCGTTACTCTTCTCCCGGTGCAAGCTCTAGCTTGTGTCGTCAAGACGCAACCCTCTGTTGTGCCGCCCTAACTTCCAAATGACAGGGGTATGTCCCCACCTTTGGGTAACTTACCCTTAACGTTGGCGAATGCATGCTTGGGAGGTCTTGTGGGAATGCACGTTCCAAGAGGCAGAGATTGAGGCTTGTCTCCAGCCTCCTCCTCCACGTCAAACTAAGAGCAACACTCACATCTAAGCAGGGCACATTCGTGTCCTTGTCCAACTGTGGTTGTGGGTTCTTAATTGACAGGGTTTCCTTACCGAGTCCTGAGGGATAATTGAGGGGTTCTAGAGTTGGCATTTAAGAGCCACATTTGTGGCACTTGGTGCAACTCTTGAACCTTAGGACTATGGCATGATAGCCCACAACAGGGAAGGCAGTGTCACATGGAGATGTGACACTGGGTTAGATGTTATACGATACAATGCCTAAGGCATGCCCTTTGCGGTTGTGTCGTGGGCTTATCACCAAGGGGTTAGATACTCTAGCAAACAAACATGCTTGTGCTTGCACTAGGGTGCTAAGCCTTGGGCATTTACTAAAGGGAGGTTAGGTCTTGTAATTAGGTGTGTTTAGGTACACTTGGCTAGAGGAGTGTTCTTCTTGGAATCCAGGGGTTGAACAACCTAAACTTGTTAGTAGGAACCTTTTCGTGAAGCACTCGCAAAGTCATGTACTTAGGGTTATCCAAACCTAGCCTTAGGTTGCTTAGCAGAACACTCATGTTCGCCTACGGCGCACACTCGTGTCCTCATTAAGTACTAACTCTAGGTCTAGGGTATGACTTGGCCACTCAAACCCTTAGGGGTTAGCTTTGGTACAGGGTACCCCTTGTCGCCCTAAAGGGTTGTACTCCCGGATGAGGGTGATTCCTCAAGGGGTAAGTGATGATGCCTTAACTCTGTCACGGGGGTATGTGTGAGACACATCTCCTTTGTGGGGTTAGGGTAGGAGCTTGTCTAGGTCTATTGGGATAAGATCCTAAAGTCTACTCGGGATATCCTCTAGGGTTTGGGGGATGATCATTCTAGGGGACTTAGGGTAGGACTCTAAGTCTTCTGTTTAACTAGGCATATGAGTTAGACTCTTGGGGTCATTTTGGAAGACTTAGCGTTGCTCACACAGGGAATTGACACCGGAAGGCCACTTGGTGGCCACGTGTTGCCACGTGTTAGCCCTCCATGTTAAAACTCTGACAATTGGTATCGGAGCTATTCTCTATGGTTAGTAAGACTGCCTAAAGTATGGTGTGTTTTAAGATTTAGTTAGTTCTAAATTCTTGAAGTACTCTATCACTTTTGGTTTACGTTTGAATTCTGCGTGGAGAGTTGGTCTTGAGATCTATAACTCTTTAGAATACACCTACTTCATAAATGAGTGTCGGTTATGGACTCCAATGTTGAAGGTAGCAGTTGGAAGGCAACTTCCAAGCTGTAGGCTAGGTCACTTTACCTTATGGATGTTTTAAGTTACTTTACCATATACTTCCACAAGACGTAGCTTTGTCTAGCTTACAAACTAAGTCTTGTGAAGTGGATTATGTGATATACTAAGTTTACCCATTATTGAAATTTTTTCTTTTTCATTAAGGTGTTTGAATTTGGGATAACACATGATTTGAAAACAAACAGTGTCCATTGAGTTTTATCTTAGGCAAGATTTAATATCGAGTTTGGCAATAGTGTTTAAATAGGGAAAGGCTTATGTTAAATGTGCGTCTTTGACTTCGGGAAAAGGGGCATATTCAAACATAAGAAGGAACATTACATTTTGACATAAAGTGTAAACTAAGCTCTCATTATAATGCATGTTTCTGAGAGTGTAACTCTAGAAGCAGACTATGATGATGAACTTATAATAAAACAAAATGTCAGATATTAACATATGATGAATATGTTAAGCAGTTGGTTCAAAGATCCAATGTAATTGAAGTATTGTCCGATGTTCGCAATATTTTGATGATGCTAGCTACAAGTAACATTAGGTAAAATAGTTTACTAAGTTTAAGATACCTAATTTGAACATGTACAACTTGAAACCTTAATTAGTTGTAAGCACGCACTCTCTATTCAAGTTAGTTAATAGCTCGACTAATTTAATTATGAAGTTGTCTCATATGAAATCATGAGAAAAACTTGGGATAATAGCTTGAGGATTTCATTTTCTTATCGATATAGTTTTGAGGTAAGATGGCATGATTACTAAAAAGAGTAATGTTGAAAACATACGTTTACATTTTCAGTTTACTAAGTAATGAAAGACTTGCATAGTGAAAGCGTTCGGAGCACACTTGTGCATTTTCATTTTTAACTCTTTAATATTGAAATTTGTAACGTTGTTTGCAATGTGACAAGCTCTTGAACGAGGGTGATTCCTTAGTTAAGAAGAGCATGATTTGGGATTCTCCACTTTAGTTATCGGTTAAGTAAGGAAACTTGTTAAGTTTGATAACTTATGTTGAGAATTACCAATGAGCCAGTAACAGTCGGATTTTCATTGAAGGTTTAAGTGCACGTACTTCCTTAGAGAGTCGATATTCGATGAGAATCAGAAGTTGGCATTGTTTTTTTTTCCAATAACGATTTCATTTTAGAATCGAATATAAAGACGGTTTCTTGACTTTGCATAAAATAGATTTATTCTTGACTCAAGATTTGATTGTATTCCTTGGGTTAGTTATTAGTTCTATTTCAAGGTTTTCATGGTGTTCCTTGAGTTGGTTTAATATTCTTGTAAGTATGATATTGAGTAGAGGGATTAACTCAAAAAGATGGTCTCCCTTCTTAATGATCGTAGTTCAAGGTTCCTAACGTATGGTCTAATATCCGATACGAGAATATGAGGTTTCCTATCACCTCATTTGTTAAGATATTTATATTCTACTTTGGAAGTATTTGTGACAATCTTTTTCAAGATTGATTTTAAATGACTTGTCAAAGTATAGTATGATATCTCTTTGAGTTTGGAGCGCTCAATATCAAAATTTGGTTATGATCACATGAGGTGGTCATAATCATATATATAAAGACTCAAACAAACTTGAGTTCAACACTTTGGTAAAGCACTACCTTAGTATTATAACTTGAAACGTGTTTTCAAGTCAGTTGAGAAATGAGGCATGATTTCTCAATACGGTGTTTAATAAGCAATGTGAATTGCTAGGTGTTTAAATGGATAATGTATCTTAGTTTGACGTATTAAACTAGATATCTTATTCATGTTTGGGGAGATCTGTTGAAATATAAGATATAACTGAAACATGAAGGTGTCATGATAACATTAGTGTGAAAAATAATATCTTACTAAACCAGACACTAGTTCATGATTTTTTTTAGTTTCTGAACAAGTTCCTCGGAATACTGTCGTAACATTATATTTCCATCTTAAAGCTGATGTTTGATTCATATTAACTAAATCCAAAGTCCATATTATAATTTTTGCATTCCGATAAATTGATAAAATTATAAGGTTATATCCGCTAGTGTAACAACTAGTTGGTAAACTTAGGATTTGAACGTTAAGACGATCGTTATCCATTCAAGAGTATCAATATTGAAATTGCAATTATTTATGAATTAAGGATTAGGTTAAACTTGCTTGTCAAAAACACTAATTGCTGAAATGCTATACTTTGGTATAGTGTTTGGGAACATTTATTTAATCAGTTTGAGAATTGAAATAGATATGGTGTTACAACGGCATGAAGTATTTCAAGTTCAGGGAGACTCTTATCGTGGAAACTAAGTTTTAAAATTTAGTATTTTTAAACTTAGTGAGATAAAGAGATAAAGAGTTAGAAAGTATTGAATGACATCTAGTATGATGTGCTCTTTGGGAAATGAGTATAATGAGATTGACAATTAAGAAACGTGTTATCTAAAGATCGTTGATTGAGGCACTAAAGATGGATTAAATTTCATGGTTTCCACATTGGTTTGAAAGAAAGATATGTTAGCTTATCTGGTCCTTAAACTGGTCGATGTTATGAAAGAGTACAAAGTCGGTTGCAAAAGTGAATATTAGTGCTATTACACTTGGTAGTAGATTTGACCTGAATTTAATTTCCATTGAGAATGGAAGTTATGTCAATGACACATTAAGTGGATGGGTTAATTTCAAGTTGGCATGACCTTGTTATATACATGTGTACAGCCATGCGTCTTTGTAATCGCCTCTGGCCAGATTGACATATTTACAAAGAATAGGGTTTCGAGAGAAGTACTCTAGCATCGAAAAAGAGATTGATTCCGATAAAGTCTCATACCTAGTCTGACATAACTATATACTAATGGGGGGATAGGTATAGTAGCAGACCCTTATGTAAAGGGGTAATGAGAAACACCGAGGGATGCAAAAATGTGAAGTTATAATATCGTAACATATGGAAATGTGGAACCATTGGGAAATCAAAAAAACAAGAAGGCATTTAGTTAAGCACTTGAGATGGACTCAAAGTGTTTGTTGTGCGCTAGATGACAAAGGTCGTCAACAGTTTAATATAAATGAATAAAGCAAGTCTTTTTTTTATTAACCAAGGGGCCAGGAACAAACTAGAGGCCTCCAATATAAATTCTAGTTAAGTAAAGAAATTAACCAGTGTTGTGTGCGTTGGTGACAGACTTTGTAGATGTGCAAAGGTCTCCAAGTGACTTCATGTGCAGGTGGTGCCTCCGGCAGCTGGGTTTACGATTCAGTGAACGACGGTTCTGAAGTACTTGGTTTCACGTAATGCAAGGGGGGTAATAAAACTTATGTGAACTTTTGGCTGACTCCACATAGAGTGATATGTTAGTTTTGGTTAATTTTTTCTAACATTATCTAGTCTTGGAGTTAGACGTCAACGAGGACGTTGACATTTTCAAAGGCGGGGAGTGTGTCATAGTTTTTACTATGACTCGACCCTTTACTTTGGACGTTGACTATTGTTACCTACTGTACTATGTTGATGGACCCTAGATGTAGTAGGAAACAGGCCCCTTAGTGCACTTGGGTATCTGGTGATGGTCCGGCCGGTGTCATTAGGTATTTGCAGAAACTCTAAGTGAAGCTAGAACTTACCTTCTAGAAACCCACCCCAATTTTGATGTCCTAGTTAGGCTGATTGGTTAATGTAGATGAGTTTAGCGTGTTTAGTAGGGTTAGGAACACCCCTAGGGTTGCCCTAACCCATGCCCTAAAAACCCCCACCCCCTTGGGTAGGGTTTTAGGGTTAGAGTTAGCTAAGTTAAACACTCTCTCATTAACTTAATAAGGGGCTAGCTAAATTTGTGCCAGCCCACATACACATTCAGGAAAAGAGGGGGGGCTCCGTCACATAAATAAGGTAGAGTATGTAGGAGTGAGGGTTCCTGGGTTCATGATTGAGCTCGTTACTCTTCTCCCAGTGCAAGCTCTAGCTTGTGTCGTCAAGGCGCAACCCTCTGTTGTGCCCCCTAACTTCCAAATGACAAGGGTATGTCCCACCTTCGGGGTAACTTACCCTTAACTTATCCATACCTAGGAGGTCTTATGGGAATGCATGTTCCAAGAGGCAGAGGTTGAGGCTTGTCTCCAGCCTCCTCCTCCACGTCAAGCTAAGAGCAACACTCACAGCTAAGTAGGGCACATTTGTATTCTTGTCCAATTGTGGTTGTGAGTTCTTAATTGACAGAGTTTCCTTACTGAGTCCTGAGGGATAATTGAGGGGTTCTAGAGTTGGCATTTAGGAGCCACATTTGTGGCACTTGGTGCAACTCTTGAACCTTAGGGCTATGGCATGATAGCCCACAACAGGGAAGGCAATGTCACAATGGAGATGTGACACTGGGCTAAACGTCACACGATACAATGCCTGAGGCACGCCCTTTGGAGTTGTGTCGTGGGCTTGTCGCCAAAGGGCTGGATAATCTAGCAAATAGACATGCTTGTGCTCACACTAGGGTGCTAAGTCTTGGGCATTTGCTCAAGGGAGGTTAGGTCTCGTAACTAGGTGTGCTTAGGCACACTTGGCTAGAGGAGTGTTCTCCTTAGAATCCAGGGGTTAAACAACCAAAGCTTGTTAGCAGGAGCCTTTTCGTGAAGCACTCGCAAAGTTATGTACTTAGGGTTATCCAAACCTAGCCTTACGGAGTTTGCTTAACAGAACACTCGTGTTTGCTTACGGCGCACACTCGTGTCCTCACTAAGTACTAACCTTAGGTCTAGGGTATGACTTGGCCACTCAAACCCTTAGGGGTTAGCTGTGGTACAGGGTACCTCTTGTTACCCTAAAGGGGTTGTACTCCCGGATGAGGGTGATTCCTCAAGGGGTAAGTGACGATGCCTTAACTTTATCACGGGGGTATGTGTGAGACACATCTCCTTTGTGGGGTTAGGGTAGGAGCCTGTCTAGGTCTATTGGGATAAGATCCTAAAGTCTACTCGGGATATCCTCTAGGGTTTGGGGGATGGTCATTTTAGGGGATTTAGGATAGGACTCTAAGTCTTCTGTTTAACTAGGCATATGAGTTAGATTCTTGGGGTCATCTTGGAAGACTTAGCATTGTTCACACATGGAATTAACACCGGAAGGCCACTTGGCGGCCACGTGTTGCCACGTGTTAGCCCTCTGGTTTAAAACTCTAACACTTTCTGCAATATGACGCAACGGCAATCCCCACACCCAGCAACTACAATTTGATCCTTGCATATGACAACCACTATGGCAGTACTTCCACCAGCACAGATGATCCAATCAGGGTCTTATGGATTCTCTCTGGCAACATAGTAATCCTCATCCATCTGCAAGAATGAAGCATGCATAACCTCGGACAAGGTGCTACTTCCCTTGATCCTCTTGGATATTTCAGGGCCCAGCTTCTCTGCAAGGAATTGGGAGCATCGAGCTGTGGTGTGGCCATCAAAGATACCCACAAATGAGCTGCCCTGGCCGTCCAAGTTGGTACTGACTGCAAAAGCATCTTCTTGAAACCATCTCCAGCCATGGAACTCAGTTTCTGCATCCTGAAATACCTTGACCATCTTAGGAACTTTCAACATCGATGCCCCTAACCATCCTTATATATACCGGAAAAAGATCCCTTTAACCACGTAGCAATCGCCGTCCACGTAGGCTACTACATCAGCATCCTAAAAAACCCGTTGACATTTCAAACTACTTGAGAGTGTGTGTGTGTAGATAAATACATCTATGATGTCATATGTAACGTATATATGTATATTATCTATATCTTTACCTACGTTGTTCAATTTCTATGAAATTCTCCTCCAACTTATCTGCAGTTGTAATGAAGTTGTAAGTTGTAAACTCTTCGCCTCTCTCTCTCTCTCTGCACGTGCCTACCACCAACTAAGCGAATAATCTTTGAAACAAAAGGAGCCACTATAGTCCGGCGAAAAACATTACTCTAAAAACAGATATATAAATAATAAACTAGAAAACCGCAAGTATTATACATGTGCATTTACACCATGTTATTAATTTTATGTATTACCAAATGTTCTTTTATGAGATATTACATGCATAATGTATCTGTATGTGTTTGTATGTGTGTGTCGATTTCCAAACAACTTGCTTCCCCGGTTTTAAATCAGATGAGTTTCTACAAGAACTGCCTAACTTAAATATACATGTATATGTTTGTCCTTTATAGCTTCCACCATACCATGTATGTACGGTGTGTGTGTGTGTGTGTGGTGTGTGTGTAATATTGAATTTAGATCATGACTACAAGTATGTGTGTGGATCTGTATGTTGTGAATATATGTATATTCTAACCTACTGATCGACATATGGATGGGTCCCTCTTCTCCCTCTCTCTCTCTCTCGTGTGAAATATATTCAGCTCTTAATATATGCAGTCATGTGCAGTATCAGTAAGAGCAAAAGTTGCAGTAGCAGCACCTGATTTAGAGACGACAAGTGAGCCACCGCTCAATTTATATAAGCCAAAAGACACCTTATATTGCTACCATTAAATCCGTGGAGCGGATTGTTGGCCCCAAGGCTCCTGGTGAAACTTGTCACATTGTTATCGACCATGATGGTAATGTTCCTAGTGCTGATTAATTGTTATAATAATCAGGCTATCAGAAGGATTACCCAGACAATTTCCGATACAACATAAGGATGTACGTGCAAGACAAGATTGAGGAGTACAGTGAAGAAGTATTCAAGCTGCTTGTACATATATACTTCTGTGGGGATAAGGGAATGATGCCTGGGAGTCAAGACTCAAGAGACCCTTAAGAGGGTCGCTGAGGAACGCGAGGAATCTTGGGAAAACAAGCTATTTGTTTTGAAGAAGAACAAGCAATGGCATGTCGAGGTTTATTAAAAGGTACTCTCTCTCTCTCCACACACACACACAGATATAGCAAACCTTCTTTCTAAATTATTGACTTCAAGATGGTAACTTGTCAAAGTACAAAGATTTCCATAACGCAACCACATAAATATGCGTAGGGACGCGTGTGTACAAAACACACATCCAAATCAAAATCTATAACTTATTCTTTCACCGAACTTCGCGACTAACACATGGAAATACATATCTTATCTTAGGCACACCAACGTGACTTTTGACTTGGAAAATAAATGTTCTTGTTTTCTGACTATTTAAAACAATTTTACATAAAAAAAAAATTTATAAATTAATATATGATGTGTCGTCTGGAACACGCCGAGTATAAAACGTGTGCGTTTAGAAGCATTTCCAAGCTTAGGCATTACCTTACTCTCTCTTCTACACAGACAAGCGTAAAATAAGTAATTAACCAAAATTATTGATTATAAACATTCTAATATATAGTTTACTAAACTGTTTAAATATAATCAGATATTAAGAAGGCCAGGTTTACATGTAGCTTACACTTGATAGGCATACAAACAATTATAAGCTGTTGAAAAAGCTTAACAATCATCCAATGATGTGCAGTCCCAATGATCCATGGCCTCCTCCAGGTGGGCATAAAACCAGATTCTTAACCATGATAATGACACTGTTACATGGTGGTGGGTGGAGGAGGCGGTGGAGGCGGAGGCGGTGGAGGAGGAGGAGGAGGCGGTGGTGATATATTGTAAAGAGTCAACAATGTTATGAGCTATCATTCATGCACATCCGTACTTGTAGAAAGTCATTTAATATTAGTATAACATTTGTGTGTTGTGCATTATATCTGCATGTACCATGTGTGTGTGTGTGTTTGTGTATAAAGAGCATTAATAATAATAGACCATCAAAGGCTTTATTTATTAATGGTTCGCACTGGGTTAGGCCGGCGTGTACTTAAAGGAGTGTATGATTATCTCAACCTCAGCTCCATTAGAAGGAGCGAGACCATTGTAGAGCCACAGGTTCATGTGAACAGGCAAGTTGAGCTTACTCACGTTATACCCACTGGGCGTCGTCCACGGGAAGAAGGAATTGGAGTCGGTGGTAGTAAACCCATAGTATCCCTTCAGAGAAACACTGTTGCTGCTGCGTGTGAAGGTGTGCGTTGTATACGTCCCACTGAGCGCGAGTTCGTACGTGCTGCTAACGTTGCCTGTGCCAGAAGCAGGGTAAACAGTGTAATTGTAGTTGTCCCAGGCTGCGTTTCCCCATCTGGCAAACTCGATATCCACCTCGTGGTGTCCGTCGTCCCCGTCCTTGTAGTTGAACAGACCGAGGACCACATTCTTGTCCAGCTTGTCAACAGGGCCTTCTACGTTCCATATGTACTTACCGTACCCAAAGCTCTGATTGGAGGTGAGCTCTGCACAGTACCACGTGTTGCCGCTCTTAGAAAGCTTCAGGTGCAGCCTACCGCTCGTATCGACCCATACATTGTTGCTGCTCCAGTTGTTCGGCCCGGGCCCAGAAAGCCCCTGAGATCGCACTGTCCATGTGTATCCACTGAAGTTGACTGTAGACATCCTGTAACAACGTTGTGCAGCGCACGCACGCTTGTGTGTGTGTGTAAATGTGCACTGACCTTGGAAAAGAGAGAGTAAGCTAATGCCTAAGCTTGGAAATGCTTCTAAATGCACACATTTTATACTCGGCGACGTCGGCGTGTTCCAGACGACACATCATCTATTAATT
Organism: Selaginella tamariscina; assembly: GCA_003024785.1. Lineage (NCBI taxonomy): Eukaryota > Viridiplantae > Streptophyta > Lycopodiopsida > Selaginellales > Selaginellaceae > Selaginella > Selaginella tamariscina. The sequence goes on from PUQB01000160.1 coordinate 175,924, forward strand.
TATAATTTATTTTTTAATGTAAAATTGCTTTAAATAGTCAGAAAACAAGAACAATTATCCAAGTCAAAAGTCACGTTTGGTGTGCCTAAAATAAGATATGTATTTCCAAGTGTTACACTGTTAGTCGCAGGCTGAAGAATGGATGTGTGTTTTATACACACTATGTGGTTGCGTTTGTCCGTAGATTTTCTACTATATATTAAACATAATAAATATTTTTATTAATTAACATTATATTTAATTAATAAAATTATTATTACAGGAAAGGTTGCCATCTCCATTTCAAGTTGTACCCAGCTTAATCTGCGTTAGAATTTCACTCTGTTGTGTTAATTATTATTCGGTAGATAATGCTAATGCAAGTACGTGTATATGTACACATACTTGTGTGTATGTGAATGTGTATGCATATATTCCGAGCATAAGTGTGTAGTAGTATTATATATGCTTGATGTAAGTATATAGGATTCGTACCTTGGAAGACACTTATATCGTTGCTTGCTTCTGCAACAACATCGAGAATGTCTTCTTCTTTAATAGACATGTTCTTATCGTCGTATTCTCCATCTGGTTCCAACTTATTAGGCATTTTGGTGCATAACATTGTAGCACACAAAGATACACACACACATAGTTGACCATATAACATTGATATAAAAAACTGTAAATACGTACCTGCACGTAGACACGCATGCCTAAACACACACACACACACACACATGTATGTATGTATGTATGTACCTTGACCGTTTCTGGATTCAGGAGCTCTCTTTTTCATGGTTGCCTGAAATTACTAGCAGATTGATAATAGACACCCAGCCACACACAAAGGAAATACGTTAGCGTACGTGTGTGTACGTATGAAATTATATATGTATGTATATAATATATACTACCTTCATCATTGCTTGATTCGTGGTCCAATTGCGATGGCCTATCTGCATTATGAAGCAACAACAAATGGCATTGATGTCAATTAGGACGGACACACACATATATATAGATCTGCTATCCATAGACACGTAATATGCTTGTAATATATACTATGCATGTCTTGTTCATACATAATTAAACAAAATTATATAATTTATTAACTTCTATTCGTTAATATAACCTCCAGACGATTCATTTACACACTCTCTACACATGTTGTGCACACACACACACATTCACATGTGCACACGCACGTGCACACACCACATGCACATGCATGAATATTCCACGTTTCGCACTACAGGTGAAACGTGGAGATTTCAAACCAAATTGTTATAATGTTTATTAATCTAGAATTTAATTTATTACAGTATCTTATCTCTCATATTATTATTACATTTTTAACACCTAATAATAAATAATGGTCATTTTCAATAATCACCATGCAACCTTTAAAATTTTACTGACATATTATTTATAGATTTTTATATACATATACATTACGTAAGAACTTAAAGCCAAACGGTCAAGTTGAAAATATTAACCTTCCGACTCCTCGGGTTCATCGTGGTCAGGCGGGAGGTGTAGTCAGTGTTTTACGGGGTCTCTTCTTCACAGTCTCCGCCTCCTCCTTGTCCACATGCTGAATATATCCCAGAGGGATTAAACCCTGCAACACTTTCCTCTCCGAATCAGTTGAATCTCTGAATATGTCTTCACATGTAGTGGCAAGGACCCGCAGCAAATCCCTCAGCTCTTATCTTTGATGAAGCCATAATCCAAGCCTTCCGCAATTACACAGTCCGCCTTTACCTCCACACTGTTCATTTTCGAGCCAACTTGCAGAAGTATGGACATTGAATGGTCCACCCATTCTGGGTATCAAGCTTCTCGTGAGCTTTGCTGGAATGCTCCCTAAGATTCTTCACCTGTGCCGCGACTACCAAAAAGAAAATCACTTCAGTTATGTAAACCAAGAAACCCCATATGTACTAACCTTGAACCAAGCTCAGAATCCTCACGAACTCTTTTATTGTGGACTGGGTTCTTGTTCTTGCCGCAAAGAACGACACGGAAGGATAATGTCTAGAGCATGTTGGTTCCTTCTGCATATACTCGCAGCGCCTCTCTTGTAGTACTCCAGAGATTGCTCGTTTGAAGGCACCGTTGCGGTGGGAAGGAAACAATTGAAGAAAACCATGCTGTTCAGCGGAACAGCGTTGTCTCTGAGCTTCTTCACAATCTCTTTGCCGAATAGAGTTTTCAGGTACTCGGAAAGGGTGACAGGCTTGATGTAATTTTCCGACTTCGTGCACTCGTGCATGGCCAAGAGCATGACAAGTCTGGCCACGATCTCCCCACGAACACCTTCTAGCACCAGCCCGTCTACGCAAACCTCGATCAGCTTGGATACAAACTTGCACAAGTAAGCATCCGAATTGTAGTGAAGTAATGTCGCAGCTGCAGCAGCAAGAGCAGGCTCTGCAGCGGAAGCCGTGTATACCTGAAACAAAGAATAATCTTTACACACAGTTATAGAAATGTAATAATGTGGTATGTCACACACACACACACACACACCCTTTTCCGGTCCTTAGAGATCTTGACTATAGTCCTCATGTGCCTAGCAGCGAGTTGTTGTGGCAGTGTCCCCCATGCAACGACGTCGAGTCCAATGAGACATGCAAAAACGGCAACCGCAACGTCCCTAGTCACCCAATCTGTCTCTAAGTTGACATCCTTTCCCAGCAGCTTCTTCTAGCTAGCAATGGTTGCATTCACCTGGTTATCTGCCTCAACGCATCTCATGTAGGCAGCCCAAAGAGGCCGTCCATATTGCAAAACTTGTTTTGGACTGGTCTCGCCATCTCCAGTTGTGACCAGCACATCGCTTCTACCTACCAGCCAGATTGGGTCATACAGCTGGTGAGTGCCACTCAATAGTCTCACTCGTGAACTTGGATCGTCCTCGTAAGATGCGGCCAAGTCTGCCACGGTCCTGTCCGTCCCAAGCGCTACGCTGAAAAAGCAGTTTCTCGAAGGCACGTACTTGAGCATCCTCCTGAAGCTTACAAACTTGGAGACGAGAGTTCACCTGCCTCGTCCACGCAGAGCAGCAGGAACTTCTCTGCTTTTGCTAGAGAGTCCAGGTGTGTGCTAAAAAGCCTCCGTAGACTTTTGTGCATTCTTTGTAGTAAGAAGCAAGGTCCTCGTTATCAGGTGCGATGACTAGCTTGTTTTCTAGCTTGTTATCCATGATGTCGTTGTATGCTGACATTATCTCTGAAGCAATCTCCTCGTTTTCCATCTGGGAATTGATCCACTCTTGACAATCCTTGGAGGATTTGTTGAGCACCGAGATGATACTGCCTATAAGTACAACAACGCTCAACTCATCTGTCCTCTGCCTTCTCCACAAGGTCCGCAAGAAATGGGGTACGACGGGAAAGCCCGTGCTCTTCCTCTTGAGGCAGGATATGTACAAGACATACATGTCCTGGCGCCATAGCTCGCACACCAGTCTCGACTTGCCCCAACCGCTGCTCTGGATAATAGGTGCCAAAGGAACGTACTTGCGAGTCGGATCCCACGAAGACGCATTTTCCCTCAGGCACTTCCCCAAAAGATCGAGCACATCCTCATATCCAGTGTGAGGCAGCTTCCAAGCCTTCTTGGCCGCAGCCATGTCCTGCCTCCGATAAGCCTCCGCTGCTGCCTTTGTTGGGTCTGGAAAGGATGTAGCGGCTGAAGAAGACTTATCACAGCACTATACGTCTCGCACTCCTTCAACGATTTGAGAAACGCCGATCCTCGACACGAATCCCGCGCGTATCTCCCTGAATTCCCTTACCTTCTAGTATCACGTTGAGGAACCCGAAAAACAGCTTTCATTATCAATAAACCCTCCAAGGCTCTCGCCTCGTTTCAGAAATCTGGAATGCGTCCTCAGGCTGCTTGCCGCTCCCAAGCTCAAAACGGTAAGAAGACGCCTATGAACCCTAGGTTTATAGTAGAATATCTAATGGAATATACCTAGGATATGCTTGGACCCTATACAGAACCCTAAACTAAGGTCTCGCAGCCTGGGAATCCGTTTGGTCCATATGGAAAGACATAGCTGCGAAAAGCGATCCAAATTGTGAGCGTATTCTCCGGTACAGAGACAGTCCGGGTGTCCGCATCCTACATACAGATCAGGTACATGCGCACACGTGTAATAACGTATGTGTTTTGGTAAATGTTTGGAGAGAGAGAGAGAGAGAGAGAGATTTATTGCATTGTATATATGGATTGTGTTTGAGCAGTGGGAGGAGATTTTTCATCACTTATACTCCACTTGCGATCTTCCTCATACTCTGGAAGAAATTGCTGTCGAGTGCTGGTAACTAAAGACGCTCTGCCGCCTCATATATTGGCTATACGCTGCTGTGAGAATGGTTTCATGCTAGTCCGAGCTTCTGCACAACACTTGGTTTAGTTACATATACGTGTATCGTGCGTGCAGCATACACACAGTATTACGTGTATATACATTTCTGTTACACATGAATTAGTTCCAACGAGAAAGAGCTTCCTGTATTCCCCTCTCTCTCTCCAGTATGGTGGATTGCAAGTTGGTGTTCAAGCGTAAAGAAGTGTGCTGACGGTGTTTTGGACAAGTGGTTTACACAATCGACTTTCTTGCGGCTCGAGAGGTTGGGGATAACAAGGTCAAGAAGCTTTTCTCAGCAACCAATTAAAGATGATAGATTTGGGGAAGTTCATTTCTTTATTGGGAACATGACCATAAGCAGCAAATTCTTCGCATCAGTCAAGATAAGTACACCAGACAGGTGCTCTCACATTTTGGAGTGGAGGATCGTAAGCCAGCCAAAGTATAGAGCCAAACTCGAGGCTTTTTCAAGAGAAACTAGAGCCTTTCCTTACCTTACAGGCAACTAGTTGGGAGCTCGATGTGCCTGTTGTGTGCACACATCCTGACATTTGCTATGCTCACACTCAAAAGGATTGGCTGATGACCAAACAGGTTCTGACGGATATGTACATGTATGCATGCACCAAGGTGTGTTATTGACTTGCTTCTTATTAAAGTCTTGTTAATACTAATTAAAAGATCACAAACTAAAAAAATATCTACTGGGAAATTTTGTTGAAGCGACTTTAATCACTTAAAGACAACAATTGCCACGGTGACGTTATCGGTGGTTCCGAAAGAGTCGTCCTTGAGGTGCTTCTTGAGGCAGAGATCAAGCAGTTGGTACAAATGGAAGAGAGCCGCTCATATCCGTCCTGTCGTAGCCTTTCTGTGACCAAGTCCACCACTTTTTTGACTGGAGAAGCACTCCCACAGTCCATCAGAGGCAACCACAAGGAATTCCTTCTCATCGTTGTTCATGTCCACTCTCCGTATTTCAGGAGCAGCAGTCAGCTTCCTCCTGCATGGAGGAAGCTCTTTAGGAACCTTGAGGCTGTAATCGCCTATCCCTCTGGAGACATTCAATTCCCAATCCTTCCGTTCATCACCTTTCCGCCCGCAGCTTCAATTCTGGCCTTCTCCTCCGGAAGCTCCGGCTTATGGTCTCGTGTCAAATCCTCGGCTGTCCCTTTCCGCGATACGACGCAGCGGCAATCCCCACACCCAGCAACTACGATTTGATCCTTGCATATGACAACTGCTGTGGCAGTACTTCCACCAGCACGGATGATCCAATCAGGGTCTTCTGGATTCTCTCTGGCAGCATAATAATCCTCATCCATCTGCAGGAACGAAGCGTGCATAACCTCAGGCAAGGTGCTACTTCCCTTGATCCTCTTGATATTTCAGGCCCAGCTTCTCTGCAAGGAATTGGGAGCATCGAGCCGTGGTGTGGCCATCAAAGATACCCACAAATGAGCTGCCTTGACCGTCCAAGTCAGTACTGACCGCAAAAGCATCTTCTTGAAACCATCTCCAGCCTTGCATACTTGATACCCCAATCTTCAGAAACTCAGTTTCTGGATCCTGGAATACCTTGACCGTTTTAGGAACTTTCAACATCGATGCCTACTCACTCAGGAACATCCTTATATACCGGAAAAAAGGGATCCTTTAACCACGTGACAATAGCCGTCCACGTAGGCTACCACGTCAGCACCCTAAAAAACCCGCTAGATATTTCCCTATATATATATATAAAGTACACCCACTGTAAAAGATATTACTGAACACACACATGTAACTGTTATAACCCTGAGATATTTCATGGCTCTGCTAGAAAGCCTCAAAGACTGGTGACCTAAGCAGCTGAAGCATCACAAGCATTTCAACTCTCTTTTACTTTCCATTTGCATAATCACACACACGCACGCACACACGAACGCACATACACAATGTGTGTGTCTAATATATATATATATACACCAAAACATGTTTAAGAAGGAGCTAATAAGTTTTTCAGATGCCAGTTTAGCATACATGTATATGGGAAAAAGATTAACTCTCTCTCTCTCTCTTCTCTCTCTAGGTATGTATACACACTTATACATGTGTGTGTGTGTGCGTGTGTAAAACTCTCTATCGTTTACCTAAAGTGATCGTCATAGTCAAAACGGGATTTGTGCCATGTCCAGGGAGACAACTTCAATACCTTCCCTGTTCCTTCAGCCTTGGGAAGCACACAAGTAACGCACCATTGTACCCAGTGCTCGACTAGTATTTTGCGGGGCTGGGACTGGATATGTAAAAATAAGAATGTGAAGTTGTCGAGTATTCCATATGGGATTTGTGGGGGAACTACGGAATTAAGAGAAAGATATATGGGAAAAGTGTTTTGAAATTTCAATCCCACTGCATACTTGAAACCTCACACACAAGTTGTATTAAGAATAATCCGTTTGTGATATTGAAATACTGCACAAAACAAACAAAGAAACGTGCCAAACATATGTTCTATACGGACTCAACTACATGTGGTGGTCACGCACACGCACACACAAAGTAGTCCAACGAAGTTTATTTTTTTCATCATACAAATGACACGACCACTGCTTTCCCATCCATTTCACGCCCCTCATACGTCTCCCACGTCTCCCATGTTCACCCACATATCCCATCCTCCACTTCTCAATCTCCACATTCCTCTCAAGATGTGCAGTGGCAATGGGTCATGGTGTTCCCCATAATCCCAGCAATGTCTCTCGCATCCCATCTTGCTGACTCCGGAGCACAAGTAAGCTTCTTGTACCCACAACACTATGAGAGTCGCATGTCGGAAGCCAA
>PUQB01000160.1:189025-226595 GCA_003024785.1 Selaginella tamariscina
TCATGCAGGAAATGGTATGTATATATATATATATGAAATTATAATAAAAAATAATGAATTAAATAAGAAAAAAATAAAATAAATTATACGAGAATGTTTACTTTTTATTTGTTTTTTAAAATAAATTATTCATTTACAATTTTTAATTTATAATGATTAAAAATCAAATGCTAAAAGTAAAATTAAAATTAATTTAAAATTATTAAAAGTATTTATATAAATATAAAGTTTTTTCAAAGGTTAAATGTAATTTTAAGAACTTCAAATTGTATTCGAAGTCATAATATAACTTTTCTTAATTTTTGTAATGTTAACCATGGTGACGTTATCGGTGGTTCCAAAAGAGTCGTCCTTGGGGTGCTTCTTGAGGCAGAGATCAAGCAGTTGGTCACAAATAGAAGAGAGCCGGTCATATCGTCGTGTCGTCTTAGCCTTTGCGACCAAGTCCACCACTTTTTGACTGGAGAAGCACTCCCACAGTCCATCAGAGGCAACCACAAGGAATTCCTTGTCACTCTACATATTTCAGGAGCAGCAGTGAGCTTCCTCCTACATGGAGGAAGCTCTTTAGGAACCTTGAGGCTGTAATTGCCTATCCCTCTTGAGACATTCAAGTTCCCAATCATTCCGTTTAAGCTTTAGAAAACATACATTCTTTTAGAAAACATATATTCCCCTGCAGTTTTGTTAATTGTGACTTCAATAACAAAAAAAAAAAAAAAAAAAAAAAAAACTATCATATAAAATATTATCGTTTATAGACATGATTAAACTTACATATTATAATAATTAATTTATGAAGAAATAAGTAGTAAAGGATTTCTCATACTTATCCTAAAAATTTGGAGTAACATATGAAGTAAAACATTTGATAAGGATAAGAATCATCTTATAAGGAACATAAAAAAAAAAATGTGCACATACATATTATCTTGGCTTATGGTCTTGTGTTATCTCGACTTATGGTCTCGTGTCAAATCCTCGGCTGTCCCTTTCTGCGATATGATGCAGCGGCAATCCCCACACCTAGCAACCACCATTTCATCCTTGCATATGACAACCGCTGTGGTAGTACTTCCACCAGCACGGATGATCCAATCTGGGTCTTCTAAATTCTCTCTGGCAGCATAGTAATCCTCATCCATCTGCAGGAACAAAGCCTGCATAACCTCGTGTAAGGTGCTACTTTCCTCGATCCTCTTGGATATTTCAGGGCCCAACTTCTCTGCAAGGAATTGGGAGCATCGAGCCCATCAAAGATACCCACATATGAGTTGCCCTGACCATTCAAGTCGGTACTCACCGCAAAAGCATCTTCTTGAAACCATCTCCAGCCCTGCATACTTGATACCTCAATCTTCAAGAACTCAGTTTCTGCATTCTGGAATACCTTCACCGTCTTAGGAACTTTCAACATCAATGCCTACTTACTTAAGGAACAACTATATATCCTTATATATCCCTTTAGCCACGTGGCAATGGTTTAGGGTTCATCCATCTAGGGCTCAATGTCGATCCGAAGGTAATAAGAAAAAGATTATATTCTTAAAAAATATAATTTAAGGTTGTGATTTTATGATGTTTAGAATATAGTATATATATTTATGTTTATGTATATAATATTAAACCTGTTGTGTTTATAATATAATTACAAACTGATTTAAATATTACATCATCATAATTTTATTATATTATATTAGATGCATGTATGTGTGTGTAAGAGAGAAAGGAAAATAAAATTTATTTTACTAACATATAATAAATATATTGTCAAATAAATAAACATATATTACATATGCACACATATATATGTTTAAGTCTGTGTGTTATATATATATATATATTATGTAATAATATATATATACACGATATGTGTATTACATACACATTGTACAACAAAGTGTAGAGCAAGTATGCTTAAATATTATTTAATATGGATAATTATTTAAGCGTAACTGAATATTTTTAAATCAATGATTGAGATTTGATCTTAATGTAAAAAGGTTTAAGTAAAATAATCTTATAATAAAATAATATTCTTTAAAAATATAATCAATTATTTATTTATTGTGGTCTTATAAGGTTTAGGGTGTATAAGTTTAAATTCTCAATTTAGAATTAAAAAAGAAAAATCTTAACTTCAAATACTATCTTTGATGCCCGTTTATATATATGTATATGTATTATCTTATGATAGTAAACTTCCAGACAACCAAAGATGGGGTTAGTTCTGATTGAATCTCTGTGCGCACGCATGCACACACAAGCATGCACAACACACGCACATAAGCATGTACACTAGCAGCTAACATACATTTCAAACTTCAATCATCTCTAGCCTCTTAGCGGGAGATGCATCAAAGAGACAAGGACATAAGCAATGTAGTTATCCATCTCAGATCCCAAATAGAAATCTACAAATGCATCATTACTCTCTTGTTTCTTGAATGCCGAGATCATGCACTATCGTTTGGTCTGAATGGCAAATTTTCAATAAGAACCTCAGCATCCTCATCACAGAAGATCGAGCATGCACATGTAATGTACAAATGTTGGTGGTTAGAAAATTTTTGGTGAATTAATTCAACATTAGACATTATTTTTTTATTAAAGTGAATATATTTAAAACATTTATTTCAATCACAATTCAAATTTCAAACAACTACTTTTTATACAAGTTCTTCCATATCAGGCCCTTCCACTCAGATTTGCTGAAGGACTCCACTGCTTCTTGGCGATGCCTCGTTCGAACAAGAGTCTTGAGCAGTATGGTACATGATTTAATTTTGGATTTTTAACATTCTGAAGTATAAACTCGGCCTCTGTAACAATCCATAGGTGCAATAACCAACGAGGAGAAGGTTAGTTGTGTACCTGTTGGTTTTGTCTACTTTTTCCAACTGCTTGATTCTCTTGGAACATTTTGGAGTTCCATGAGAGTGTATATATATATTACATACATGTACGTCTATATATGTATACACACACATAAATTTATAATATGTAATAATATATATATGTATTACATACACATATATAAGCAAAGTTGTATTTATACAATTTATATATTCATATAAATATTTAATTAATATTATTTTATATTCAATAAGTATATATATTATTTTTAAAATATATACGAGAGTCACTAAAATAAAATTAAAATATATAAAATAATCTTTTTATATTTTAAAATAAAATATATAAAATAAAATTAAAATATATACGAGAGTCACTAATTATATATAGAGAGCCATTCAGACCAAACGATAGTGCATGATCTCGGCATTCAAGAAACAAGAGAGTAATGGTGCATTTGTAGATTTCTATTTGGGATCTGAGATGGATAACTACATTGCTTATGTCCTTGTCTCTTTGATGCAAAGATTCTTCTCCGGCTAAGAGGCTAGAGATGATTGAAGTTTGAAATATATGTTAGCTGCTTATGTGCGTGTGTTGTGCATGCTTGTGTGTGCATGCGTGCGCACAGAGATTCAATCAGAACTAACCCCATCTTTGGTTGTCTGGAAGTTTACTATCATAAGATAATACATATTATATATAAACGATTAGTATTTGAAGTTAAGATTTTTCTTTTTTAATTCTAAATTGAGAATTTAAACTTATACACCCTAAACCTTATAAGACCACAATAAATAAATAATTGATTATATTTTTAAAGAATATTATTTTATTATAAGATTATTTTACTTAAACCTTTTTACATTAAGATCAAATCTCAATCATTGATTTAAAAATATTCAGTTACGCTTAAATAATTATCCATATTAAATAATATTTAAGCATACTTGCTCTACACTTTGTTGTACAATGTGTATGTAATACACATATCGTGTATATATATATATTATTACATAATATATATATATATAACACACAGACTTAAACATATATATGTGTGCATATGTAATATATGTTTATTTATTTGACAATATATTTATTATATGTTAGTAAAATAAATTTTATTTTCCTTTCTCTCTTACACACACATACATGCATCTAATATAATATAATAAATTATGATGATGTAATATTTAAATCAGTTTGTAATTATATTATAAACACAACAGGTTTAATATTATATACATAAACATAAAATATATATACTATATTCTAAACATCATAAAATCACAACCTTAAGTTATATTTTTTAAGAATATAATCTTTTTCTTATTTATGTTTTTGAATTTTTTTGAATTAGAATCAAATTTCAGCTATTGATTTGAAATAAAATAATATATTACTAATATAGTCTAACCATATTTTATTAACACATGGTATAATCTTTAAGTTCCCAGTTTTAGTGTGGAAAAATAAATTTCAGAATTTAAAGCTTAATTTATAATTATTAAAAAACAAGCTCATTATTTTCACATGTAAATTATATTACATATATGTATATGATAATATATATTTATAAATATGTGATGAACATATTTTATAATATTTAAAAAACATTAAAAAGTTCTTTCAATGGTGTTAATAGTGGGTTTTATTTTAAACATATAATTACTTAAGTTATTATTTTAATACATATGTTTAAAAATATAAAAATATAAATATTTATTTTCTAGTAAATTTAACTTAAAATATAATCATAAATTAAACCTTAAAATTTTAATTGTTTCACACTAAAAATGAGAAATGTAAAGATCACGTGTATCCAAAGAATATGCTTAGAATATATTAGGATACGTTAGAAATATGTTAATATATGCTTTTTGTTTTAAATTAAAGACTTAGATGTGATTTCATCACAACCATGAATTATATGCTTAAAGAATAATATTTTACTTCGAATCTTTATATTTATTCTCTTAAAATGTGATGCTTTTAGATTTATTTTAATATTTTTACAAAAATATATAAATATAATGAATTAAATTAAATTAATCTCTCACTCTCTCTATACTTAAGTTTGCTTTATGCTTCATGTTTCATACCTATATTATATATATCTTCAAATAAAATATATACTTATTAATTATTATAAATATACAATAATATTTGTTAAATATTTATTTATATATAATAATATATGTATATACATTATATATATATATATAATTTATGTACAGATGTATAACATGTATGCATGCACCAAAGTGTGTTATTAACTTGCTTCTTAAAATTTTGTTAATACTAATTAATCTACTTTAAATTAAAAAATTTCAGTTAAAAGATCCTTGGTCACAAACGACTTAAGACAAACCTATCTATTGGAAAATTTTGTTGAAGTGACACATTAAAAAAGAGTTGAATCACTTTAAAACGACAATTGCCATGGTGACATTATCGTGGTTCCGAAAGAGTCATCTTTGGGGTGCTTCTTGAGGTAGAGATCGAGCAGTTGGTCGCAAATGAAAGAGCGCCGGTCATATCCGTCCTATCCATACTTGTGACCATACACCAAACGGAACCGTACCAAATCGTTTTCAAATGTGTACGATTGTTCGAAAAAATTTCCGAACATGTACAATTGCAAAATTAATTTTCTGACCTAAAATAAAATATAAAATAAAGAAAATGATTTTCTTAGGACAAAAAGAGAAAAACAAAAATAAAACTCTTGCTATAATACATGACATTTCTACGCACGTGACAAATTATTATATTGAAACACTTATAACATAGAGTTTATGTATATTTGGTTTTGAAATCCAAAATTTTTCAAAATTTGAATAATGGCTATGAAAGACTTCAAACTATTTAAGCTGTACCATGGTTATGGTTGTTATTAACAAGATCTTTGGCCACCAAGAGCAATGTCATGTTGGATTTGATGCAACCCTTATTATGGATAAGCTTTTCATTTTCAAGTTTATACTTAAATTATTTTATCCAATTGTTTGAGGCAATGCTGTTTCAGAAATTTTTCTTAATTAAGCTTATGTATACTCCCCCTCATCTTCTTGGAAGTAAGCTATCCTTGTTTTACAGTAATGTGACACAAAACTATATGAAATGGAACTGTATGTGTGTATGTATGTCTGTCTCTGATTTTAACAAGGTGGTCTTAAATGTGTACTTTTTGTCATATCTATTGTAGCAAACAAACACACACATGCATGCACGCATGCAACCTCTTTATACACAGACATGTTGCGTATATATATGTCCCTTGTAAAACTTTACTATGTAAAAGCCATTCTACCTTTATATTGAGTTTTAAAATATTTAAACTTACAGAAGATTTTAAAATAGAAGTTCATTTCATTCCGCCAAGGTCATAATTTTTCAAACATAAGTAAAACAACACCTCCCTCCCTCCCTCTCTCTCTCTCTATACATGTGGAGCTCTAGTGAGAGGTCAAGCTCAAGGTCATCCTTATTAAACTTCTCTAACCTGTGTGCTGTAAGGGATTAAGATATAACATTCTATATGACCTTGTTGAACTTCTTTAGCATGTGTGCTATAAGAGATTAAGATATAACATTTTGTAGCACGATAGGTGCATACTGCCAACACGGACAATTCGATGTTTTACAAGATGCAAGAGAATGAAGTGATGCCTACAAAGGTTACATACGTAACAATCCTCAATGCGTGTGTGCACCCCGAGTCTTTAAAGCATGGCATGAAAATTCACCTTTAGGGGCCTTGAGTTAGATATTTTCATTGGGACTCCTCTTGTTAACATGTACAAGAAATTGAGAATGACAAGGACATAGTCATTTCAATAGCCTTGATGAAAGCCCATTTGCATGCAGAGGGGCTAAAGAAAAAGAAATAGATGTTAAAGACAAACCAATCTAAAACACACAAATCCACACATACTACTCATTCCTAAGAGTTTGTCTCGTCATCTTTGAACTCTTGTTTTGGAAATTCATCCTTCCTAGGAACCTCTTCTTCTTCTTCTTCGGTCCTGCACTAGCATCATTAACATCACCACTAGTGCCATATATAGCTGCAAACTCCTCAAACTCTTCTAGTCTCTCCTTCATGTCAAGAAGATATTGTCATTGTGCTTCTAATTTTAGGTTGTCGATGTCAACCTCCAAGCAAATCCGTCCATTCTTCTTCACTCTATCCACTAGTATCATGTTGCTCTTAATGAACACTTGCTTCATTGTATTGCTAACCAACTGTTTCTTCCTCCATGTTTGAATAAAGCTCCACACAAAGCAATTCCTCTCAAAAGATGTTGCAGAAACTGGCTGGCTAAGCACACGAATTGCTAATCTTTGTAGCTCAGGAACTTCAAAACCAAAAGTCTCCCACCATGTCACACCTTTCAAGCACATATTACGTTGTTTAGCGAAGCTTCTTTGCATTGCTGCAATTGCCCCACGGCAATATTCAATCATCTGTGAAATCAGTTTCATCTTCAAGGTATTGTCAATGGTGTATTTATTCATATAATCAAGCCAACCTTGCATAGCCTCAGCATTAGAACTTTCATCATCCTTCAACCACAAAGGATGCAGCAAATGAGCAGTTGACTAAAAGCAATTGTGCATAAGATACCATCTTACCTTCCTCTCACCATGATCTTCCATTAGAAAATCCTTGATTGTTTGCACTTTACTTTCTTCAACCATCATATCACAGGCAAGTTGATTCAAGCTTTCAACCATCTCATCCATAGCCTCGAAGATCAAACCAATGTTTGCCCCTTCATCATTTGCAAGTTTTAACACCTTCAAGCATGGGCCCATCAAAATGCACAACTCTTGCACTTCCTCCCAAAAGTCATTGTTGAATAGAATAGTTTCCATATACTTTCTAGCAGAAGTTTTGGAGAACTTATGCTTGTCCCAAGCCTCCTCAAAGCAGAATGCATATCTTTATCCAACATCTGGCTCAAACATATAAAGATGTAAGTTGCTGATCACCGTTTTTGCCTTAGTAACAATTGGTCCTCAAATAATAAATCCAAGCAATGACATACATAATGACTCTTTGGATGAACTTTTTCAAGTTCTTTTCCCATTGCCATATAGTTGTTAGCATTGTCTGTGATTACTTGCACAACATTCTCCTTTCCAATATCTGAAATCACTTCTTCTAGCAAACTGAAAAGATACACACCGGTTTTCGTAATCTCTTTTGCATTCACAGCTTTCCAGAACATTGATCCATGAATTGAGCAAACCATGAAGTTAATAATCAGCCTCTTCTGTCCATCGGACCATCCATCGGTGACGATTGTGCAACCGTATTTCTTCCAACCGTCTTTTATACATTTCAGGCTAGTCTTTGTGTCAACAAACTCCTCATGCAAATGCCTTGTACGAAGAGCATCATATCCAGGTGCAAGTGCAGCATATCCCGGACCAGCTTTGCTAAGAGCAACTATCATTTCTCAATACTAAGGGCGTCTTGCTACTTTGAATGCAAGCCCGATTGAATAGAAAAACCTCCAAACAGCTTTATCAACATCCTTGTAAACTTCTTTTTGCCATGCAGCAGCCAATTGGGAATTCCTAATGCTGCTAGTGTGAAAACCACCCATGTTTGGCTACCCCTTGAAGGGATATATTTCTAGCATGACCAGCAAATGCCCCTTCTAGAGCAATGCTATCATTCTCATGTTCCAATGGTGTTTACTCAATAAGAAGTTGTTCTTTGTTTCGAGTGCAAGCAACAACCATCACATCCCTCACAGTTGTTGGACAAGCAACACATTCTCCCTTCACCTTTGCAAGATGACTACGGATCTATTGAGGTCCTCTTGAAAACATAGTAGAGCAGTATTTACACTGCACCTTCTTCTGGCCCTTCTTATTCTAATAGTTTCCAAGAACAATGACATGATTCCACTCATCTTTGTGCTTCACCATTGCCACTTAAAGGTATGAAGATGCTGTTTGTACTTAAATGAACAAACAATACGCCAAATCAATCTCCTACCAATATGAAAGAGCACAAAATCTGGAAGCATAAATAAAAAATTTTAAAACCCCAAAAGATGGAATATTTTTACTCTTGGACATTCGACTTTGCACGTTGTTTGCAAACATATGTTCACCACGTATGATTGTTCGGAAATTCTTCCGAACACGTATGGTTGCAAATATACATGGAAGAAGCTCTTTAGGAACCTTAAGGCATAGAGACATTCAAGTTCCCAATCCTTCCGTTCATCACCTTTCCACCTGCAAATTCAATTTTGGCCTTCTCCTCTAAAGCTCCGGCTTATGGTCTCGTGTCAAATCCTTGGGTGTTCCTTTTTGCAATATGATGCAATGGCAATCCCCACACCCAACAACTACGATTTGATCCTTGCATATGACAATCGTTGGCAGTACTTCCACCATCACGAATGATTCAATTGGAGTCTTTTGGATTCTCTCTGGCAGCATAGTAATCCTCATCCATCTGCAGGAACGAAGCGTGCATAACTTCGGGCAAGGTGCTACTTTCCTTTATCCTCTTGGATATTTCAGGGCCCAACTTCTCTTCAAGGAATTGGGAGCATCTAGCTGTGGTGTGGCCATCAAAGATACCCGCAAATGAGCTACCTTGGCCATCCAAGTCAGTACTGACCGCAAAAGCATTTTTGAAACCATCTCCAACCCTACATACTTGATGCCCCAATCTTTAGGAATTGAGTTTCTGCATCCTAGAATACCTTGACTGTCTTAGGAGCTTTCACCATCGATGCCTACTTAGGAACATCCATAGCCATCCTTATCCCTTTAACCATGTGGCAATAGCCATTGACAAACGCTAGATATTTCAAACAAGCCCAATATATATATATATAAAGTATATTATATCCATTATATAAAAGAACACCCACTGTAAAAGATATATATTGAACACACACATGTACATGTTATAACTTTGAGATACTTCATGGCTCTGTTAGAAAGCTTCAAGCTTGGTGACCTAAGCAATTGATGAATGAGGTCTCTAGAGACCGAAGGAGAGAAGCATCACAAGCATTTCAACTCCATGGGCCTCTTTTACTCTCCACTTGCATAATGACACACACGCACACTCATTGTCATAGTTCTAACCTGGTGAGTTGACTACCTGGGTAAAGATTGTGGGATATGTGAGATATATGGGCAAAAAGACCCAAGCGGACCTGGGTCATCATGACCAGGGGCCCTTTCATAAACACCAATTGGCCCTTTGCTTAGTTGGCATAAGGGGTGAGGGAAAGGTTGTGACACTCATACACATGTAAGGTCTAGATGCAAAGATTTTCAAGCTCATGAGAAAGCATGAGCTCCTTAATATTGTGCCTAACTGAGCTAATCTCATTTCATTTTCTGAGTTTTTAAGTTTAAAATTTGTGAGTGTGTTGACAAACAATTCACCTTTAGATCACCTTATTACATTCTGTACAAATATAAACTGTTAAAAAAATTTAAATATTAGGGGTTATGTTTAATTTTGTTATTGTTTAAATATTGAGATGCTTTATGAATGATTATTATCATCTTCAATATATTCTAAATTTAATCATTAAATTTTATATACTCTTTACATTTTACATCTTCATGTTGCAACGATTTTATAGGTTGGATTGATTTTCGACATGGTTTGTGAGTTGATGAGTTCACATATTCAACCATCTACTCAATTTTAAAATGTTAAAATTAAACAACCTTAAAATCTTTATTAGTGAATCTCTATGCTCATGGTCCCACAATTTCAACCATACTATTTACACTTTATCACTCAAAAAAAACATTTAAGCACAATCGAATATATTATTTATAATTTATAATTAAAATTTGAAATTTATTTTATTTACATATATACCCTTAAAAGTTTTATATTTACATATATACCTGAAACTTCAATTTAAAACTTCTTAAATTTTAAAATTAAAAATTTAAAAATATTTAATAAAAGTTTATAATTAATTTGTATTTTATTATATTTAGGTCCAAAATACAACCTATTAAACATATATATCACAATATAATATAATTATTTTAAAAAATATTCAATTTTTTACTATGATAACTTTTTGACATTTAACACTTAATAGACTTCAATTATTTCATTTATAATATATTATGAATTGAAAATATATTTTAATTAATATTGTTACTTTAAAAGTCAAAATATTATAATTGAAATTTTTCAAGTGTATATATGTAAATTTATAATTTTTAAAAGGGTATATATGTGAATATAAAACTTTTAAAGGTATATATGTAAATATGATAAATTTCAGGGGTATAAATGTAATTTTCCCTAAAAATAATTAATTAATATAATTAATAAATGAAACAAATAATTTACAGCCCAATACTCCTTAAAAGATAAAATATTTAAAAAAATCTTTTTATTAAAGCAAAACTTTTCAAAACACAATATCCACAAGGTTTTATTGAGTTGCTCATGATGCTTGAAACTCCAAAATGTTCCAAGAGAATCAAGCAGTTGGAAAAAGTAGACAAAACCAACAGGTACACAACTAACCTTCTCCTCGTTGGTTATTGCACCTATGGATTGTTACAGAGGCCGAGTTTATACTTCAGAATGTTAAAAATCCAAAATTAAATCATGTACCATACTGCTCAAGACTCTTGTTCGAACGAGGCATCGCCAAGAAGCAGTGGAGTCCTTCAGCAAATCTGAGTGGAAGGGCCTGATATGGAAGAACTTGTATAAAAAGTAGTTGTTTGAAATTTGAATTGTGATTGAAATAAATGTTTTAAATATATTCACTTTAATAAAAAAATAATGTCTAATGTTGAATTAATTCACCAAAACATTTTCTAACCACCAACATTTGTACATTACATGTGCATGCTCGATCTTCTGTGATGAGGATGCTGAGGTTCTTATTGAAAATTTGCCATTCAGACCAAACGATAGTGCATGATCTCGGCATTCAAGAAACAAGAGAGTAATGATGCATTTGTAGATTTCTATTTGGGATCTGAGATGGATAACTACATTGCTTATGTCCTTGTCTCTTTGATGCATCTCCGCTAAGAGGCTAGAGATGATTGAAGTTTGAAATGTATGTTAGCTGCTAGTGTACATGCTTATGTGCGTGTGTTGTGCATGCTTGTGTGTGCATGCGTGCGCACAGAGATTCAATCAGAACTAACCCCATCTTTGGTTGTCTGGAAGTTTACTATCATAAGATAATACATATACATATATATAAACGGGCATCAAAGATAGTATTTGAAGTTAAGATTTTTCTTTTTTAATTCTAAATTGTAGTATATATATGTACACCCTAAACCTTATAAGACCACAATAAATAAATAATTGATTATATTTTTAAAGAATATTATTTTATTATAAGATTATTTTACTTAAACCTTTTACACTTTACTGTTATGTAATTCATACGGTATAAAAAATATTCCAGTTACGCTAAATAATTATCTATTAATAATATTTAAGCATACTTGCTCTACACTTTGTTGTACATATATGTAATACACATATCGTGTATATATATTATTACATAATATATATATATATAACACACAGACTTAAACATATATATGTGTGCATATGTAATATATGTTTATTTATTTGACAATATATTTATTATATGTTAGTAAAATAAATTTTATTTTCCTTTCTCTCTTACACACACATACATGCATCTAATATAATATAATAAATTGATGATGTAATATTTAAATCAGTTTGTAATTATATTATAAACACAACAGGTTTAATATTATATACATAAACATAAAATATATATACTATATTCTAAACATCATAAAATCACAACCTTAAGTTATATTTTTTAAGAATATAATCTTTTTCTTATTTATGTTTTTGAATTTTTTTGAATTAGAATCAAATTTCAGCTATTGATTTGAAATAAAATATATATTACTAATATAGTCTAACCATATTTTATTAACACATGGTATAATCTTTAAGTTCCCAGTTTTAGTGTGGAAAAATAAATTTCAGAATTTAAAGCTTAATTTATAATTATTAAAAAACAAGCTCATTATTTTCACATGTAAATTATATTACATATATGTATATGATAATTATATATATTTATAAATATGTGATGAACATATTTTATAATATTTAAAAAACATTAAAAAGTTCTTTCAATGGTGTTAATAGTGGGTTTTATTTTAAACATATAATTACTTAAGTTATTATTTTAATACATATGTTTAAAAATATAAAAATATAAATATTTATTTTCTAGTAAATTTAACTTAAAATATAATCATAAATTAAACCTTAAAATTTTAATTGTTTCACACTAAAAATGAGAAATGTAAAGATCACGTGTATCCAAAGAATATGCTTAGAATATATTAGGATACGTTAGAAATATGTTAATATATGCTGTTTTTGTTTTAAATTAAAGACTTAGATGTGATTTCATCACAACCATGAATTATATGCTTAAAGAATAATATTTTACTTCGAATCTTTATATTTATTCTCTTAAAATGTGATGCTTTTAGATTTATTTTAATATTTTTACAAAAATATATAAATATAATGAATTAAATTAAATTAATCTCTCACTCTCTCTATACTTAAGTTTGCTTTATGCTTCATGTTTCATACCTATATTATATATATCTTCAAATAAAATATATACTTATTAATTATTATAAATATACAATAATATTTGTTAAATATTTATTTATATATAATAATATATGTATATACATGTATTATATATATATATAAAATTTATGTACAGATGTATAACATGTATGCATGCACCAAAGTGTGTTATTAACTTGCTTCTTAAAATTTTGTTAATACTAATTAATCTACTTTAAATTAAAAAATTTCAGTTAAAAGATCCTTGGTCACAAACGACTTAAGACAAACCTATCTATTGGAAAATTTTGTTGAAGTGACACATTAAAAAAGAGTTGAATCACTTTAAAACGACAATTGCCATGGTGACATTATCGGTGGTTCCGAAAGAGTCATCTTTGGGGTGCTTCTTGAGGTAGAGATCGAGCAGTTGGTCGCAAATGAAAGAGCGCCGGTCATATCCGTCCTATCCATACTTGTGACCATACACCAAACGGAACCGTACCAAATCGTTTTCAAAGTGTACGATTGTTCGAAAAATTTCCGAACATGTACAATTGCAAAATTAATTTTCTGACCTAAAGAAATATAAAAATAAAAAGAAAATGATTTTCTTAGGACAAAAAGAGAAAAACAAAAATAAAACTCTTGCTATAATACATGACATTTCTACGCACGTGACAAATTATTATATTGAAACACTTATAACATAGAGTTTATGTATATTTGGTTTTGAAATCCAAAATTTTTCAAAATTTGAATAATGGCTATGAAAGACTTCAAACTATTTAAGCTGTACCATGGTTATGGTTGTTATTAACAAGACTTTGGCCACCAAGAGCAATGTCATGTTGGATTTGATGCAACCCTTATTATGGATAAGCTTTTCATTTTCAAGTTTATACTTAAATTATTTTATCCAATTGTCTTGAGGCAATGCTGTTTCAGAAATTTTTCTTAATTAAGCTTATGTATACTCCCCTCATCTTCTTGGAAGTAAGCTATCCTTGTTTTACAGTAATGTGACACAAAACTATATGAAATGGAACTGTATGTGTGTATGTATGTCTGTCTCTGATTTTAACAAGGTGGTCTTAAATGTGTACTTTTTGTCATATCTATTGTAGCAAACAAACACACACATGCATGCACGCATGCAACCTCTTTATACACAGACATGTTGCGTATATATATGTCCCTTGTAAAACTTTACTATGTAAAAGCCATTCTACCTTTATATTGAGTTTTAAAATATTTAAACTTACAGAAGATTTTAAAATAGAAGTTCATTTCATTCCGCCAAGGTCATAATTTTTCAAACATAAGTAAAACAACACCTCCCTCCTCTCTTCTCTCTATACATGTGGAGCTCTAGTGAGAGGTCAAGCTCAAGGTCATCCTTATTAAACTTCTCTAACCTGTGTGCTGTAAGGGATTAAGATATAACATTCTATATGACCTTGTTGAACTTCTTTAGCATGTGTGCTATAAGAGATTAAGATATAACATTTTGTAGCACGATAGGTGCATACTGCCAACACGGACAATTCGATGTTTTACAAGATGCAAGAGAATGAAGTGATGCCTACAAAGGTTACATACGTAACAATCCTCAATGCGTGTGTGCACCCCGAGTCTTTAAAGCATGGCATCTAATATAATATAATAAAATTATGATGATGTAATATTTAAATCAGTTTGTAATTATATTATAAACACAACAGGTTTAATATTATATACGTAAACATAAATATATATACTATATTCTAAACATCATAAAATCACAACCTTAAATTATATTTTTTAAGAATATAATCTTTTTCTTATTACCTTCGGATCGACATTGAGCCCTAGATGGATGAACCCTAAACCATTACCACGTGGCTAAAGGGATATATTGTTCCTTAAGTAAGTATGCATCGATGTTGAAAGCTCCTAAGACGGTGAAGGTATTCCAAGATGCAGAAACTGAGTTCTTGAAGATTGAGGTATCAAGTATGTAGGGCTGGAGATGGTTTTAAGAAGATGCTTTTGCGGTGAGTACCGACTTGGATGGTTAGGGCAGCTCATATGTGGGTATCTTTGATGGGCTCAATGCTCCCAATTCCTTGCAGAGAAGCTGGGCCCTGAAATATCCAAGAGGATCGAGGAAAGTAGCACCTTACACAAGGTTATGCACGCTTCGTTCCTGCAGATGGATGAGGATTACTATGCTACTAGAGAGAATTTAGAAGATCCCGATTGGATCATCCGTGTTGGTGGAAGTACTGCCACAGCGGTTGTCATATGCAAGGATGAAATGGTAGTTGCTGGGTGTGGGGATTGTCGCTGCGTCATATCGCAAAAAGGGACAGCCGATTTGACACGAGACCATAAGCCGAGATAACATGAGACCATAAGTCGAGATAATATGTATGTGCACACTTTTTTATTTTTTTATTTGATGTTCTTATAAGATGATTCTTATCCTTATAAAATGTTTTACTTCATATGTTACTTTAAATTTTTGGGATAAGTATGAGAAATTCTTCATTACTTATTTCTTCATAAATTAATTATTATAATATAAAATTTAATCATGTCTATAAACGATAATATTTTATACGATAGTTTTTTTTTTTTTTTTTTTGTGTTATTGAAGTCACAATTAACAAAATTGTAAGGGAATGTATATTTTCTAAAGTTTAAATAAAAGGATTGGGAACTTGAATGTCTCCAGAGGGATAGGTTCCTAAAGAGCTTCCTCCATGCAGGAGGAAGCTGACTGCTGGTCCTGAAATACGTAGAGTGACAAGGAATTCCTTGTGGTTGCCTCTGATGGACTGTGGGAGTGCTTCTCCAGTCAAAAAGTGGTGGACTTGGCCGCAGAAAGGCTACGACACGACGGATATGACCGGCTCTCTTCTATTTGTGACCAACTGCTTGATCTCTGCCTCAAGAAGCACCCCAAGGACGACTCTTTTGGAACCACCCATAACGTCACCATGGTCAAGTGATTCAACTCCTTTTTAAAGTGTCTGTTTTTAATGTATTTATTAGTAGAACTTAAAAGGACCTCTCTCTCTCGTTCACCAGGAAATACATCCAATAGGAGTTTCTGAGTACCAAACTGACACTGAAGCTGGCATGGCAAATGCAAGATGCGCTTGCCCTTCTCAATGGAGGTTTACCAGCACCAGCTTACAAAGGCTGTCCAAGTATCAATTTACATACTTGCAGTAACTCACCCTTGTAGAGGTCCTGGTAAAGATGATAACTAGACTCAATCGAGACCCCGTTTCATGATGTAGATGCTGGCACCATTTCATTGCCAGATTTTGGACACCTTCAGCTAATATCGCATAGGAACGGACAAACCTTATTTCTTGAGTTAATCTACATCTTTTTATTTATTAAATATAATAAACTAAACTTATATAACCCTTGAATGATGTCAATATGGTCCTTTTAGGTTAGGGTTTAACGGCCATGCGACAGTCGATTCAGTTGTTTATGCTCCTGGTACGTGTGTGTGTGTGTGTGTGGGAACGTGTGTGAGAAAGAGAGCTTATACATATTCTTAACAAATAATGACAGGCATTAGCAATTTGGATGGTTAATCGTATTTTTTAATGAAGCTACCACGTGCAGGACTGTGGTTACTTTCTTTGCCCCAATCACTTTTGAATCTGGTTCTTGTATGTTTGAAGTATGTGACTTTTATATACACGCTTATACATGTATATATACATGTTTGTGTGTGTATATGTATAGGTAAAGAAATGGGATGATAAGTCACATCACGAAGTCTTGGGTAATCATTGTGTTGAAGAGGTCAAGGGAAGTGGTGATCAAGCAGTCAACCACAAGATTGAGACCCAGAACATGACTAATATCATTGACCAGCATTACCTTGATCACTTGACTGTCTTCTTACCTTCATCCTTCAAGGAGCGTTTTATACTGGTAGTATGTTGTTGATTTTTTTGATTTTGATGCTTTGTAGGCGTAGGCAAGCTGGGAGGTCTGTTAACAACCCTCCCAATCACAAGCAATTCCCTACAAATTCTGATTGTCAGAATGGTGTAGACTAACATGCAGAGCTATTTGCTATTTTAAATAGTATGACTAATCTTTTCGTGTGTTACTAATAGAACTTAGAGAGAGAGAGAGTGAAGGACGTTGTAAGACTTTAAATAAATATTTACATGTATGTAATGGAGTCTGAGGAAGCTTGTATGGACACATTACAACTCGATAAAGTTGATCGCCAAGCTTGAGAAGCATATGTTGATATAGGCGTGTGTATCTTGTATTATCTTAGTAAGATATGAAAAAGTTCACAACAAAGTGGAATAGAGTTTTAGCAACGTGTAATGGAGTCTGGAGGAGCATTACCAACATGGATGGCATGCTGTAGATTTGTTACAACTCGATACAGATCTTCTGGCTGATCACCAACTTGAGAAGCAGATTGTTTGCCCCAGATCCGTCGATGCTGCCACGGCTTGCTGCAATAAACCATGCGAGATATCATGCTTCAGGGAGAGCCTTAAGCTGGTTATACGTTACATGTACAAAACATACAGATACATGCATACGGCAGTGGACACACACACGCACATATGCTTTCATATAAATCAACAGATACATACTTACACACACATATCATAAGTTTACCTCTGTCTTGTCTTTCATACTCCGAAGAGCTTACTAACTCATGTCTCATGAATGAGAACACACAAATTCTTCAAAGTGGCCGACACAGCAATACCTAGATGTGACTAGCATGGTTTTCGGAAGTCGAATTGGAGAAAAGAAGAGTAGTAAGTGGTAGTCAAACATGAATGAAGGTTCAATGTGTATATATACATGATAATGAAGGTACTAATTTATAAAATATTTAAAATCTATAAACTTAATTAGAAAAACATTTATATATCTTTATATATATAACATATATATTATTTCAAACCTGAAATCGAACTATCCAAGCTCTTGTTGAAACCATGGTTGGAATTGACACACGGATTCCTCCATCTCCTTGCACCAGTTTAAAGCCCTCAACTCAAGCAATAGTTACCTATATAACCCACAGTGCAACCATAAAGTAGAAACCCGGGTTGAAATATAAAAATATGTAATTGAGGAAAAATTAAGAGAGCATCTTGTTTTTATGCTATTTATATAGATAGAATATGCTTTTCGTTGAGGATATACTTTTACAGGTAGAATATGCAGTTTTTAAAGTTAGATTATTAAAAACACCCTTATATTTTTATATAAACAAACTGGAGTTGAAAATGAATAAAAAGTGGACATGCTAAATAAGTAAGTCATTATTAAGATGAATTATTTATATATTAAAAAAGAATCATATTATTGGTTAACTCTCTCTCTCTCTCTCTCTCTCTCTCTCCACACACACACACACACACACACACACTATATATATATATATATGCACCAATTGTTAAACTTTAGAACTTTAAAATATAGCATATAAAATATTATAACAATATATACATGAATAATAGATATACAGAGATAGTATATATTGATATAAATATATGTATGATATATATTTACACACACGTCAATATATACTTAACTACTTTAGAAGTTAAATTTTAAAAATATATTATATGTATAAATGATAATATACATACAACATTCTTAATAAAATAGCATGGAATGGTTATGGTATACAGCCCCCCCCCTTTACTGTTAATCATGATTAATTAAAACTTTATTAATTGATAAATACTAAAAACTTAAGAAAAAATGTATTTTAAAAAAGTTTATATATATACCAAATCATTTGTATAGATGAAATGCATTAACCGCATAATCATTGTATATATAACTTATCATGCCATCAATCTATACAAATTTAATATATATATGTTTAACACTGTATTATTAAAAAGTTTTGAATAATAAAAATAACATATAATAACATTTCATCAGCATATACATATTAATTAATAAATTAGCATTCATTGTCTAATTTATAATTTAAAATATGTGAATGGTTGTTGATCATGCACCAGCGTGACAAATAGCTTAAAAAGCAATATACTCTTAATCAAAATATTTCAAAACAAACAACATGCAATTCATCGTATTAGTTACATACGGACACACATTTATGTTCACATACTTTACAAAACACTCATAATGTGTGTGTTTTATTATTTTCATTTTTTTTTATAAAGAGTTAGGTTTATAATTCTCTTATATTTCTTGATATTTTAAATTTATATTTTAATAATGAATCTTAGTCATTAAAATATTTTTAAATATATATTATAGTTTGGTTTAAACATATTAAATATATTACAAAATTAATCAAGGGTTATATAAATTTAGTTTATTATATTTAATAAATAAAAAGATGTAGATTAACTCATATAAAATCTGTTTGTATGTTATGCATGATGTTAAATTATAAAATTACAATATATTATTACAAAAATATTTCTTATTTTATTTTATAAAAAGAATTTATAGTCATGTTATGTTATGCATGTAAATAACATGTGATGTGTGTGTGAATGAGTAAATGTGTTGCATCATCATTATTTTATGTTAAATGAGGTAAAGTGACATATTTATTTAATTTTTATAAATACTTAACAGGTTGGTTAGCCTCTATGACTTTTAACATAAAGGTTGCCGGTTCAAATCTTACTACGCGATTAAGGATGAACTAAACAGAAAGAAGTTAAGAACGCTTAATTACTGTTTAGCACGATAATGTCCAAAAAAAAGTCGAGGTTTTATGCGTATTTATGCATATAATTTGTGTGTGTGAAGAGTCAAGGTTCACTTGAGTCAACCAGTAGTATGATTTTTTTTAAATATATACATAATTCATCTTAATGATGACTTAGTTGTTTAAGATGTAGGTTAAACAACAAGTCCCAGATGCGTCTCCAGGTGTGTAAAGTTAATTATAATAATTAACAGTAGTTAATCTAATGACAGAAAGTGTACCTAATCCATTTTAAGGAAGTTTACTTAATTACGTGTTAAGTAGTTGATACGTGTTAGTTCACTCGTCCATGTCTGAAGTAGTTAGTAGTTAGACACGCAGACAAGCGCATGCATATACACAAAACACGTGTAAGTACTATAGATATAAATAATATGATTAACATATATAATTAATTAATTATATATTAATTAAGCAGCTCAAAATGAAGATCCAGAGCAGCAGAGTTAAACTCTGAGGAGTTAATAATTACCGACACTTTACAAGACACTACTGCCGGACACAATCGGACTGCTGACCAACTTACGTGTCCTGGAGCTTTCCGGCAACCGTATTCCAGAATCAATTGAGGATCTCGTGCAGTTGACCGTGTTGGACCTCCAGTCAAACTAGTTGACCGGTTTACCGGAAAGTATCGGGAGGTTAACGAAGTTAAGGAAGCTTAACTTAGAAAAGAATGGAATCGAGGAGTTACCATGGACTATTGGGAACTGTGAGAGTTTAGAGGAGTTAAGGGTGGATTTTAACCAGCTTAAGGCTCTCCCTGAAGCCGTTGGATATCTCGGAAACCTTCAGATCCATTTGAACTGCTTAAAGAGTCTACCTACACCCATGGCGTAGCTTAAACAGTTGGATGTGCATTTTAATCAGCTGGAGAGTATACCAGAGAGTATATGTTTCTGTACGACATTGAAGAAGCTGGACATCTCTTGCAACTTTCATGCACTGAGGTACCTTCCATACAAGATAGGTAACCTACAGGAGCTTGTGGAGCTTGATATAAGCTATAATAGTATTACGGAGCTCCCCCGACTCGTTCGTTTTGCTTACCAATCTACAGAAGTTGCGTGTTGAGGGTAATCCGTGGAGGGCTCCCCCGTTGCAAGTTGTGCAGAAGGGAAAGGAGGTAAATATACATGTATACTGTGTGTGGTGGTGTGTTGACATATGCAATGGATATACTAATGTATTCTATGCAGGCGATATTGGAGAGGATTAAGAAGAACCAGAAAGAGAAGCTGGCAAGAAAGAAAAGGAGTTTTATCGTGAAAGCTGTTCATGCGTGTTACGGCTTTTTTTGGAAGGTTGTGTGAGAGCAAGGCCGATGATCCTGCCTTAAACATTCTAGCCTGATGGTAATAACCACATCATGTGTGTGTGTGTGTGTGTGTGCATATATGTTTGTGTATGTGTGTGTTTCTTGTGTCCATATATATGTATATATGCAGAGAGAGAGAGACAGAGATGGCTTACATGTGTTTTAGAGCTTTGCGTGTGTAGACGAGTGTCAACAAAATCTCTAGGAGGATTGACTGAACGTTTCTGTGTTTGTTTCAGAGAGATTTCGCTTACATATATTGTGATATCACGTACATGTTTATAATTTTGTCTGCATGTTAGACACATAGAGAGTGTGTGTGTGTGAGAGAGAGAGAGAGAGAGTTATATTTGTAATGTGGTACTTTGCAGATGAGGTACTTGTATTTTTTTTTTTTTTCATATTTGTGACTGAGTAGGGGGAGAGATGAAATAGTGTACAGTTTTAGTTACAACACGTCCAGGCTGTGTTTGAGTTCTCTAGATTGTGTGTGTACAAGCTTTTCTCAATCCAAGTTACATGAAATTCTTTTATATGCATGTGTTTACGTAGAGTGTATAAACTTGTATATAGTCACAATCCTGTTACAGAGACTAGTGTGTACATTACAATGGTGGAGATTATGCCATTAATTTTGAATGGATGAGATCAAGTCATATCAAGTCAAAGTAAGTGGTTGTTAACTTAAATAATGGATCTGAACATGAGTTAACTTATCAAAATAATTTATTATTAATGAATCTAAATGGTTAAAGCCCTTTCTTATTGAATAGTGTTAAAGAATACTATAAATTATTATTTGATGAAACCAATGTAGGCTTTATTATTAAAAATGTTGTATATAAAAAACTTATGAATTAAAACTTTGTAAGTGAAACACACTCATTTAATATATACACGATCGATAGCACTTCAAAATACTAGTATATATAATATAAATTCGAATATAATGTACAAACTTGTGTTTATTCGATTTGGTAATAATGTTATTTATTGATCTTGCATAAACTATGTATTTTCCATAATTTGTATGTATGCATGTATATACAAACTTAAATATGATTTAAAAATATAAGTGTCCATATCGAACCATTATTACTATATCAAAATATGAAAATATTATATTATTTATATGCTTTAAAACTACAATAACTTTATAGATTATATATATAGAATCTTGTGTTTGACATTTAATTTCGATAATTAAAAAGTACTTTCCTTTGGCTTGTCAATTATTATAAAAAATTTAAATTATTTATATGATTACCTTCTTTCTTTTATTCTTAAAAAACTAATTATATGTTATATGACATTTTGATTTATTAATTGTTAAAAAATACTTAATTTTCTTCAACTCAATAAATTTCATATACAAATTTATACAGTCATAAATTAATTATATAAACCAAGAATATAAGCACACATATTTCAGCATTATAAACATAGCCAGAATTAAGTTAAAAAGTGACTAAAGTAGAAAAATTATCATATGAACGAAATAAAAAATTATTACATTTTTATATATGATAACTTTATCAGAAATAAAAATCATTTACATATTAAGAACATATATGAATTCGTTCTCTCTTTCTTTTTTTTTTTAAAACTATTATCTTTACAATAACACTTTAATTATTATCTTTTTTTAACTATTATCTTTACAATTATTATTTTTTTAACTTTATAAAGATAATAATTATAAATTAACTTTATAATTATTATTGTTATTATAATGCATGATTCATACACACACACTTGTTAAGAACATGCTATACATATACATATATATATATATTGATATCCTTATAACAATTATGTGAAAATAAAGTTTTACACATAAGTAATAGAAAAGATTTATATAAAAATAAAGTATTACACACATTTCTTACATGTATTTAATTGAAGAGTAATTTTATAATTAAAAGGTGAGGGACATATTTTATATCATTAGAAAATTTATTAACAATTACATGTTATATTTAATTAAGAAATTTAATATTATAATTTTTAGCAATGGGTTTTAAAACTCCTTACAGACTAAAATTTCAAAACCATATGATATTCATTTAAAGGAGTAACTTTTCTTAGCGTATTTTTGGTTTTTAGAGATGTGGAGACAGAACAGAATCAACCTGTAAAGGTGAGCAGCATCTTGGAGATGGCGGAGTTGCTAAACAGGACCTTCCCCCGCCTACCAGTGACAGACAACATGTACTCGATTAATGTGCAGAGAGTCTTCATTTTGGCAAGGAAAAATCATACCAGATAGGCAGTACTTATTCCATGACTTGCTCAGATAAAAGCACGGTCTCTATTGGGATCAAATCTTCAGACCGGTACGTGGACTCCTACAATACGTTGGTGACTTGAAGGAGTATGTATCCCATCATATAAGTAACGATGTATTCGGACTAAGCATGAAGAGACTGTATGTTTACACCGAGACTCGTATATAGCAAAGATTTTGATGCACAAATCAAAAACAAGAGGTTAGAAAAGAGATTTTAGGGACTTCCATGGTTTGTTGCAACAAGTTGTGGCAAGCGAGTGTCATTATTTGGCTTTGATGGATCTGCGGCAAACAGTCTGCTTCTCGAGCTTGGTGATCAGCCAGTATCGAGTTGTAAGGTGTTCCATACAAATGCTACAGCATGCCATCCACGTTTCTAATACTCCATTAAAAGTTCCTCCTCCATTACATGTTACTCCTCAAACTCCATTACATTGTCGCTAAAACTTTTCCTCCATTACATGTTACTCCTCAAAGTCCATTACATTGTCGCTAAAACTTTGTTATGCTCTGTTGTGAACTTTTTCTTAAGATAATATAAGATTTGTTTAAACAGTGTCTTTCAGACTGTCTCTCCAACACACCGTTTACCATATCAACACACACACACATAATATTTATAAATAAATTATACAATAGTCTATAGCATACCGCACTTAAGAGTATCAGAAGACCGCTTGGACCGCCTAGAAGGTGGTTGTTAATAGACCTGATTGTTACTAGACCTGCAAGAAGCCGAGGACTTCGTGGTGTGTGTGTGTGTGCGCGATGCAGATGCTCGGTATATCTTTACACACATATATCTACATGTATGCACACACGCATGTATATATACAGGTAAAGGTGGAGTCTGGAGATGAGCCAGTTTTATGGACAACTCTTTTGCTTGCACCGGGATTTTCGAAAGGCAGCGCAGTGAGCGCCGTGAACTACATGGGGATGTTCAACGTGCAGACGAGCTGCAGACCATGCGATCCAACGGATGCTCAACCATATACTGATGGAGGAAGCTAATGAGACGAACAAGGACAATAGCCTGGTGGCGGAAGAGAAGCATTAGTGAAGCTACGTCAAGTGTATGCGTCCGTGCCTGTGTGTGTGTCTGTGTGTTTCTTTGGATGTGTATATGTCGAGATACACACACACACACACACATGCAAATTCCTGCACTCAGACAACATATTTGATACATACAAACAGACACAAACCATATTTCTGTTGTTAGCATTATGCTGGCTTGTGTGTGTATGTGAATGGGTGTGTGTAATGTGTATTCGTATAAAACCTACTGTGGTGGGGACAACAAGGCTGCAAGAATGAAATATTAATTGAATGAGACATGCACACCTAATTAATGATTGTACACACAATGTAAAACTCTAATTAACCATGTAGACTATGTTCCAAGCCAAGTAGGTAATTCCAATGCTCCTTACAGTTGAGACTCACCTCGTGCTATTTCCCAAACTACACACAAGATGAATATACAATCTAGAAATACCTAGGACTGAATATATCAACAATTATATAATTAAATATATTACATGTGTGTGAGCATGATAATGAAGGTATTTTTGTAAGGTTAATAAAATATTCAAAGTCTATTAACTTAATTAGAACTCATTCTGTCGAAGCAAAACATTCATATGTCTATATATATATATAACATATATATTATTTCAAACCTGAAATAGGACTATCCGGCTTTCCTAGATCCCTTTACAGCAGTTCAATGCCCACTCAGCCCAAGCAGTAGTTCCTCAGCAAGCACTATAAAGAAAAACCTAGGTTAAAATATAATGTGATAAAAAATATAGTTGAGGAACCTCAAGATGAAGAGAGCATCCATTGTACTCTTGCTAAGACAGTTGAAAATGCTTTTTATAGAAATAGAATATGCTTTTTGTTGAGGATATGCTTTCTATAAGTAAATATGTAGAATTTATTTAGCTAGATTATTCAAAAAAACCTACTCTTACATAAACAGGGTATAGCTGAAAATGAATAAAAAATGGACATGTTAAATAACTAAATCATCATTAAGATGAATTATTTATATATTTTCAAAATCATATTATTGGTTAACTCACAAACACACACACTATATGCATATATACACATAAAATCTGCAGTGGATGTATCATAAGATTGTCCAGGCACCCACTGTTGAACTTTAGGAGATGGAATGAGATATATACACATGTACTATACATATATACTATACATGTTGGGGCGGTTGGGAGGTGAAGAAAGAGTTTAAAACACAATCATCTTTCTCTACACGCACACATATTGCTACATACCTGTAGAACCAACAATAAGGACCTCGATGAAAGTAATTGCTTTGATGAAGCTAATTAAAAACCAAATCGTATAATTATTATATTACTATTAAACATTGACGTGAAACAACCAATATATAATATCATAATAAAACCTACTACATAATATAAAGACGACTATCTAAAACAATTATAATTCATATATATTAATGTAAATACACGTGCAAATACATGTAAAACCGCAATATCAGGAACCGCCACATGTACACACTTAGTGGTGTACATAACATAGCGTGGTAAGGGAGGTATTTTTTATAAGGGAAAATTTCATATATACTATATTTTACATAATATCACAGAATAATAGTTCAAGAACTTATGTGTATATATCCCTCATATTTAAAATATATACCCCTTGACACTTTATAGACATATATATCATGAAATTTCATTTAAAACTTCATGCATTTCAAATTTATACATTTCACATGTTATCATAGAATAACTGTTCAAGAACTTGTATATATCCCTCGTATATACCTTTTGAAATTTTATATTTACATATATACTCAGGAAACTTTACTTCATACATTTCAAATATTTTGAATTTTATTATATTTAGGTCCAAAATGTAATTTATATCACAATATAAATAATTATTTTTAGAAATATGTCCTTTTTAAACATTTAACTCTTAATAAGTTTCAATTTATTTTCATTTTAAATATGTTATAATATATTTTTATTTGTTACTATTAATTTAAAAGTCAAAATACTATGATTTCAAGGGTATATATGTAAATTTAAAACTTTTAAAAGGTATATACATAAATTTAAGGTAGATATGATAAATTTTCCTTTTTATAAATCTATAAAATGACTAATTTATAAAATATATAATTTAATTATAATTAGAACTCATTCTTTCCAAGAAAAACATTCCTGCGTATACACATATGTCCATATGTCTATGAAATGCATATATATATAATGCATATATATAACATATTTCAAACAGAAAAACCTGGGTTTCTCCATCTCAGTTACCTGTATATCAATGATAAAAATATATAGCTAGAAAAGATTAGTAAAATATACTTTTTATATAAATAGAATATGCAGAAAAACACCAGTTTATTTAGTTAGATTATTAAAAATCCCCTCCCTTACATCTATTTTTACTGTACATATACATATACTTTTACATAAGCTTTTAAAAGTGTTTTATTCCAGGTTTGGATCAGCTCGAGGTTGTGTCATAAAATCAACTTGTAACTTGGAGATCCAGATAACTCAAACACAACCTGGACGTGTTGTAACTAACACTGTACACTACTCCCCACAAAAGCAAACAACTATGAAAAAAAAATACACGTACCTACAAACATTATTAAACCACTAATATCTCTCTTTCTCTCCATATGTTTACATACATACATACATATATATATACACAAGAAACACATACACAAACATATGATGTGCTTATTACCAGCAGGTTAGAATGTTTAGGGCAGGATGATCGGCCTTCTCTCACACAACCTTCCAAAAAAGCCGTAACACGCATGAATAGCTTTCACGATAAAACTCTGCTTCTTTCTTGCCAGCTTCTCTTTCTTAATCCTCTCCTGCATATATTCCGATATCGCCTAAGTACTATAAATATTGTTAAAGCTCCCTCAGACTTCATTACATGTGAATATTTATTTAAAGTCTTACGACACTCTCTCCCTCTAAGTTCTATTATCAACACACGAAAAGATTAGTCATACTATTTAAAATAGCAAATAACTCTGCATGTTAGTCTACACCATTCTGACAATCAGAATTTGTAGGGAATTGAGAACATGGATTTTCCGGCAGGGCATGGGTGTGTATGTACGAGAGAAGGGATTATGCATGGTGTGTATGTATGAGAGAAGAGAGAGTGTGTTAACAAATTAAAATCGTACACATTGCATATATTAGTACACATATATACATACACATGTATACACACAGACATACATACATATTACATGTGTAAATTAATGTATTACATACACACAGACTGAGTACATATAGATCATACATGTGTTAAATATGATATTTTCAATAAAAAAGCAACATATTTATCTAGTTTGGTTTAGGGTTTAAACCCAATGCAAGTATTTTATTATAAAATTTTATATGGTACATAATATATATTAATATAAAATCTTTATACTAGTATAAACTAAATGCATGCACATTTTTTTAATTATTTACTCTAAACACTAAACATATATAAGTCCCATGTAGAGTGTGTGCAACTATAAATATTTGGTTTTGGTTTTAAACTTTATATCATAAATACAAAGTTGTCACGACCTGATACAAGATACAGGATTCCGAATATAGGATACGGGTTACAGGATATTCCTACAGGGTATGCCTACAGGATATGCCACAGGATATGCCTATAGGATAAGGGACATGTGGACTCATCTTAGCCTCTGCATGCATGCAGCCACTTTTAGATGCATGCAACCACTTTTAACACTCATGCCTAGATTAGCTCTTGGAGTTGTGAGCATAAAAGCTCCGACCTAATTGTTGTACAATCAGTTACTATCAACACCAGTCTTACTACGATCAATCTTGTCTTGTCTTGTTCTTGTCTTGCTCCTTGCTTCTTATTCTTTCCTTGTCTTGCTCCTGGATCCTGTCCTGCTCCTGTCTTGCTCTTGGATCCTGTCTTGTTCGTGTCTTACTCTCGGATCTCGTTCTGTTCCTGTTTTGTTCCTGGATCATGTCCTGCGCCTTCCTGTTTTGCTCCCGGATCCTATCTTGATCCTGTCTTGCTCTTGGATCCGTCCTGTTCCTGTCTCGTTCCTAGTTCCTGTCTTGCTCTCGGTCTTGCTCCTGAGTCAAGCCTTCTTGTTCTTGGAATCCTGCTCTCTTCCTGGTTCCTGGATCGTGGCTTGACAGTTTGATAGTAACTCCTTTCATAGCTCTCCGTTACTTTTTTTTCCTTGAATCTTTTCCTTTATTTTCCTCCTTTTTCTTTCATAGATCATGGCTGATTTTGAGCACTTTCAACGCGAGCACCAAATGTTGTTTCATGAGCTGGCCACTTTGCGCCAAGTGGTCACTGATCTGTAAGGTTCCACCAATGCGGCACATGCAGCTGCTGATGCATCCTCCAAGGCTGCTGCACAGGCTCTCTCTCAGGCATCGGTGGTTCCCCTTCATCGAACTTTTCTTCGGAGCCGAAGATTAGCATGCCAGAAAGTTCAGTGGCAATCATGCCGATTTTCAAGGTTTCCTGAATCAGATCCGGCTCTTGATCCGCATGTAACCATGCTGCTACTCGACTGATGCACAAAAGGCTGGCCTTTTGGCATCTTTACTAAGTAGATCTTCACGGGCTTGGGTTGCCCCCTTGCTGGAGCGTGACGACCCATTGATGGAAGACTTTGAAGGTTTCATGGCTGCCTTTGAAGCCTGCTTTGGAGATCCTGATAAGTACCATTCCGCATGTATGAAGTTACGAAAGCTCACTCAAGGATCCTAACTAGCTTCCGTCTATGCATCTAAATTTCAACAACTTTGCACGAACATTCCATGGGATGAACTGCATTGATCGAACACTTCCATTTTGGGTTGAGGGATGACGTGAAGGACCTTCTTCTTACGTTACCGAATGCCCAAACATTAGCAGAGATCATGCAACAAGTTGTTCATTGCAACAACTTGTTCGAGTGTCGTCAGGAAAGATCCCGTCAGCAGTTCCTGCAAACCAATCCTGTAGCTGTGGTACATGTTCATGCACCACCTTCTGGAGTAGTTCCTATGGAGGTTGAGAAATCTAAGTGTGGCTCTCTTTCCGCTGCTGAGAAGCAACGTTGCCGCAATGAGAACCTATACTTGTATTGTGGTGAAGCAGGACACAAGTGGCAGAATGTCCTATTAAAGCCAGGAAGTTCAAAACGCGTGAAGTTGAAGCTGAAGCTCAATCGGAAAACTTCAATGTCTACTTCGTCTAGGAGCCGCGAAGTTGGACGTAGGTGCGGGCTCCATTGGTGCTGCTCATACCATTCTATCACTCAAGTTTCCTGTACACATTCATCTTAATAATCGAGAGCTCAAGGAGTTTGCCCTGTTAGACACTGGTGCAAATGCATGCTTCATGGATGACACTTTTGGCATTTCGGTGGTGAAGTTGAAGCGTGCAGTTCTTGTAGAGGTGGCCGATGGGCGTCTGATTGCTTCTGGTGTAATTATCCATGCTACCGAACCTCTCTCTTGCAGTCATGGCACATTCAACTGTTCAATTTCCTTAACTTGATTAAGACTCGGTCGACTCCCATCATTTTGGCATGTCATGGTTCGTTATTGCAAATCCGCAGATCGACTAGAGTCTAGGACGTTCACGTTTTCCTCTCCGGCAGCCATGATCAATCCTGTATCTTCATGCGTACAGGATACATCCTTTAGTATCTGAGGCAGTACAAGTTATAGGATTGACCGTGCCTGTTCATGTATTAGTGTTGAAGACTCTCTCCTTAATAGGATTCACCTCATGTCAGTTCCTTAGCACATCGCAGGCTCTCTCCACTCCTATAAGTTTGCGGTTTCCTATACAGGGTTCTTCCAATTCTGTATCAGTGTCGAAGGTTCCTCCTCAATAAGATCCACCTCCTTTGGTTCGTCAGTACACTCACAGGCTTTCCTCACTCCTGTGCAACCACGGACTCCTATATAGGATTCTCTCAATCCTGTACACTCGTCAACATCCACACAGGTTTTTCCCAATCCTGCCTCCTTTTGTTACTTTGCTTCTGTTCCACCCCCCAAGATTCTTTCCTCTTTTTCAGTCACAGCTCCCTCCTTTCTCCTCTTCGAGTTCTTACCACTACCATGCATGAACTTGCCACTGATCCTGCTCCTTTCCCCTTTTTGCCTTTCAAGTAACTCTTACGTCCTCTTTTACCTTTCATGTATCTGACTCTCTTGTTTTTCAATCTCTTTCTCCTTCTCCTTCTCCTCCTTCTTCCCTACCATCCAAGTATCACTCCTTTCAGGATTTTTAATAAACACAAGGCTGCAGTTCTTCCTATTCACAAGTCCTACGACTGTCCTATTGATCTTGCGGAAGAAAAGACTCCACCGTTCAGATCGATTTATGCACTGTCACCCATAGAGTTGGAGGTTCTTCGTCAGTACATCGAGGACAACTTGGCATTCGCTTCATTCGTCACTCAAAGTCCCTGCAGGAGCACCTTTCTTCTTTATCAAGAAGAAAAGATTTTATGTTGGTTGTGAATCAAGTCACCATTCGAAATCGGTACCCGTTGCCATTAATCCCAAAACTTCTCGATCAGCTGCAAGGAGCAAAGGTGTTCACGAAGATCGACTTACGAGGGGCCTACAATCTCTTACGGATTTGTCCAGGCGATGAGTGGAAGACTTCCTTTCGTACAAGGTATGGACACTTCGAGTACACAGTGATGCCCTTCGGCCTTACCAATGCCCAACCGTGTTCCAACATATAGTGAACGACATCTTTTGTGACTTCTTGGACCAGTTGTGGTGATCTACCTCGACGACATTTTGATTTTCTCCAAGGACCAAGCGGCACATGACAAGCATGTACAATTAATTCTACAGCGGCTGTCACGACCTGATACAAGATACAGGATTCCGGATACAGGATATAGGTTGCAAGATATTCCTACAGGGATTCCGGATACAAGATACGGTCGCAGGATATATTCCTATAGGATATGCCACAGGATATGCCTATAGGATAAGGGACATGTGGACTCATCTTAGCCTTTGCATGCATGCAGCCACTTTACATGCATGCAACCACTTTTTAGCACTCATGCTTAGATTAGCTCTTGGAGTTGTGAGTATAAAGCTCTGACCTAATTGTTGTACAATCAGTTACTATCAACACCAGTCTTACTATGATCATTCTTGTTCTTGTCTTGTTCTTGTCTTGCTCCTTGCTTCTTGTTCTCTCCTTGTCTCGCTCCTGGATCCTGTCCTGTTTTTATCTTGTTCCTAGATCTTGTCCTACGCCTTCTTGTCTTGCTCCCGGATCCTATCATGTTCCTGTCTTGCTCCTGGATCCTGTTCTGCACTTGGTCTTTCTCCTGAGTTCCTAGTTCCTATCCTGCTCTCTGTCCTGCTCTTGAGTCAAGCCTTCTTGTTCCGGAATCCTGCTCTCTTCCTGGTTCCTGGATCGTGGCTTGACAGCGGCTTCGTGAGCATGGCTTGTATGCGAATTTAGAGAAGTGTTTTTTCGACAGGGATTTTATGGAGTTCTTGGGCTACATCGTCTCTTCTGCTGGCGTTTCCATGGACATGTACAAGGTGAAGACCATCATGGGTGGAAGAGGCCCAAGTCTGTACGAGACGTACAATGTTTCCTTGGCTTTGCAAACTTCTACATGCGGTTCATACAGGACTTCTCCAAGCGTGTACTTCCACTCACGGGACTCACCAAGCGCATAGGGTTTTCTCTTGGTCGACAAAGCGGAATATGCATTCACAACACTCAAGGACGCCTTCACGACAAACTCCGATTTTAGCACATCCTGATCCTTCTCGTCCCTTCTTTGTTGAAGTAGATGCCTCAGATTTTGCAGTAGGATCCGTCCTATCACAAGTTGGAGAAGATAAGTTGCTTCATCCTGTAGCCTTTCACTCTCGTAAGTTCCTTTCGGCGGAGATCAATTACGAGATTTATGACAAGGAACTCAAGGCCATTGTGGATTTGTTCGAAGAGTGGCAGCATTTCCTGGAAGGTGCTGCGCATCTTGTACAAGTTCTTACGGATCACAAAACTTAGAGTATTTTTAAATGGCTCGAGTTCTCAGTCGGCGACATGTTAGGTGGGCAGAGTTCTTATCACGTTTTGATTTCGTCATCGTGTACAGGCCCGGTTTTTGGAATGGCAAGGCGGACGCATTGTCTAGGCTCTCTTACCTTGCACCGATCCCGAGCGATCCTACATATGACTGTTAAAGGCAAGTGGTTGGGTCCTGATCGATTCTGGCTTGCGGCACTATAGGTTCATCAGGCTCCAGCAAATTCAACACTCCTACAGGACATCCGTTCGCAATTGGCTATAGACGACTTGGCAAAGAATATGTTCTCACACATTCATCCTGACATCACAAGTTCCTCTTCCTCTAGTTCTCGTTTAGACTACAAGTTGTTCGCTATACAGGATGGACTCCTATACCGAGAAGGTCTCCTGTACATTCCTGTTGGTATTTCCAGGACTCGTGTGGTACAAGATTGTCATGATACCCTAGCTACAGGACATTTTGGTGTGGCCAAGACAGTGGAGTTGGTGACTCGCAACTATTGGTGGCCTAGGTTGCGAGGCTTTGTGGAAAGGTTTGTACGGAGCTGTGACACTTGTAACAGGTCAAAGATGCCTCATCACGCACCCTCTAGTCTTCTTCGTCCTCTTCCTGTTCCTTCTGCTCCTTGGAGATCCATTTCTATGGATTTCCTCACAAATCTTCCTCCTTCTCGTGGATTCGATGCAGTTTTTGTGGTGGTTGACCATTTCACTAAGCAGGCTCATTTCCTACCCTACAACAAGATAGCTACAGGTCAGACAACTGCTGAGTTGGTAATCCGTGAAGTGTTCCGACATCATGATCTTCCTGAGAGCATTGTTTTCGATCGAGGTCCACAATTCATGTCCAAGTTTTAACGAGAGCTTCTTCGGAGTCTACAGGTTAAAGCGGATTTTTCTTTAGGATATCATCTGCAAACTGATGGGCAGTCAGAACGCACAATTCAGACCTTGGAATAGTATCTTTATTGCTTCATCAGTTACCAATAGGACAACTAGTTGGACCTTCTTCCAATGGCAGAGTTTGCCTATAACAACTCCGTTCACGCATCTACAGGTCAAACACCTTTCTTTGCTCTTACAGGCCACCATTCACGTTTTGACTTTGCTCCTCACGTTTATCCTTCTTCCGTTCCTATAGTACATGATCGTCTCCAGCATCTTCGTTTGGTACAAGATGATCTCCGGGTTCATCTTCAGCAGGCACAGGAACGATACAAGCATCATGCTGATGCTCACCGTCAGCCGGCACTTGCATACAAGATTGGTGATCTCATGTGGCTTCTTCATCGATATATTCGCACCAACAAGCCTTCTTTTAAGTTGGATTTTCAACAATTGGGCCCTTACAAGATTGTGGCGGAGGTCAATCCTGTAGCTTTCCGACTCGAGTTACCATCTACGGTGAAACTTCATCCTGTGTTTCACACCTCCATGTTGGAGCCGTATTATCCTTCTTGTCTTCTCGGTCGTGCTTCTTCTCCTCCCCTTCCGTGGTCATTGACAATGAACCTGAATACGAAATTGCAACCATCCTTGATTCTCATCTTCATCGTTGCCAATTTTAATACTTAGTGGATTGGAAAGGTTATTTGCCTACTGATCGCACTTGGGAACCTACATCCAACTTACTCCATGCGTCTTTTAAAGTTGCTGCTTTTCATTGGCATTATCCTGCTAAACTAGGTCCCAAGACTCGTGGAACTCGTCTTTAAGGAGGAGGTGTTGTCACGACCCGATACAGGATATAGGATTCCGGATACAGGATATGAGTTACAGGATATTCCTACAGGGTATGCCTAAAGGATATGCCATAGGATATGCCTAGAGGATAAGGGACATGTGGACTCATCTTAGCCTCTGCATGCATGCAGCCACTTTTAAATGCATGCAACCACTTTTAGCACTCATGCCTAGATTAGCTCTTGGAGTTGTGAGCATAAAAGCTCCGACCTAATTGTTGTACAATCAATTACTATAACACCAGTCTTACTACAATCAATCTTGTCTTGTCTTGTTCTTGTCTTGCTCTTTGCTTCTTGTTCTTTCCTTGTCTCGCTCCTGGATCTTGTCCTGCTCCTGTCTTGTTCCTGGATCCTGTCCTGTTCCTGTTTTGCTCCCGGATTTTATCCTGTTCCTGTCTTGTTCCTGGATCATGTCTTGCTCTCGGATCCTATCCTGATCCTCTCTTGCTCCTGGATCTCGTCATGTTCCTATTTCATTCCTAGTTCCTGTCCTGCTCTCGGTCCTGTTCCTGAGTCAAGCCTTCTTGTTCTTGGAATCCTGCTCTATTCCTGGTTCCTGGATCATGGCTTGACAAAAGCTAGATGCTTTATTTATATCGTGATTCACTCATTGGCTTGTGCATGTGTGTGCATATGTGTCTTTGTAAGTGCTTCTAATGCGTGTGCACATGTATATATAAATTTATGATTGTGTTTATATATGTGTGCAAAACAAACATCGAATAATTAAGAAAATGATATTAATATACACATTATGAACATATTTTAAATTATACAAATAATATATCATT
The DNA here is from genome assembly GCA_003024785.1 of Selaginella tamariscina. NCBI lineage: Eukaryota > Viridiplantae > Streptophyta > Lycopodiopsida > Selaginellales > Selaginellaceae > Selaginella > Selaginella tamariscina. Next base: position 224,539 of record PUQB01000160.1, read on the forward strand.
TTATCTAATATATAGTCATATATAGTTTTAATAATATATATTAATTTAATATTGATAATAAGGTTTAACATAGGAATATTCTTGAATAATAAGAAATTAATTGAGAAAATCCCATCAATATATACAAATGTAAAATAATTACTAAAATAATTAAGAATAAAACTAATTTAATTATGATAATTTGGTTTATTATTGGAATATTCTTTAAATATTAAGAAAATAATAAGGAATATCCCATTAATAGTAAGAAATGTAAATTAATTACTCGAGTAATTAAGAAAATAATATTAATAAACAGACTATGAATATATTTTAAATGATACATAATAATATATCAATTTATTTATTGTATAAGTATATATATATATATATATAATATATATATAAATATAATATAAACTTAATAATATATACTTGAATATTAAGAATGTAGAATAATTACTAAAATTTCGTAATATTAAACAGTTTGAATCACTTGAATCACATTAAATGCAATTTTATTAAACTCATTGGAATTAGAAAGTATATATGTCAGAGTGTTGGTTATTTGTGTCAACTCATCTTAAATTTTATTTTCTGTTCTTTTCAAAAAAATTGAATTTCTGACATAAGTATTGTCGGTCTAACATGCAAATTTGAAAATGCATTTAATTTCCTACTTAAATTTAGATTTGGTTCTTTCTCTGGCAAGGGTTTCTTCATTTCTGTAATTTTCATTTTTAAGATCTTCTTTTTTCTTGATAGGAGCGATATTAAATTGGGTATTATTGTTTATAGGAAAGCACGGCGCCTTTAGTGCTGTTTACAAGTAAGTATTATAAACAAATTTAGATATACTTATAAAGATTCACTCTCTTACATTCTCTCTTAAAATTAGAATTTAGGGGTTTATGAATGCATTAGGATTACAATATATTCCGTTAGGGATTTATTCTATTTAAATATTCTTCTAACTTAATATTCTCGGTTAACTGGGGCGGTGGAATTAATCCGACCATTTCTTTTTCGCCTCTTAGAAGAGGTGGCGGGATTAATCCCGCCACCACTGGTTGCGGCCTGGGTTGTGGAACACGGGGGTTTCCGGGTATTTTATCCCCTGGTGCGGTCTTTGATAGCCATGACAGAATTAGTCTGGACAATGCTTTTTCGCTTTTGAAAAAGAGTAGCGGGATTAATCCCGTCGATAACTCTTTCAACTGATAAAGAGTTACTTGAATTTATTAGAAAGAGTTGTCAGCGGGATTAACCCCGCCAATCATTCTAGGAGGCAGAAAAGGGGTGGTGAGATTAATCTTGCCACCACTTCCCTGTTTTAAAGATTTGTGGGTAGGATTTATCCCAAGATCTCTTAGAAATCATAACTTCAAAGAGAGTTGTGAGCGAGATTAATCCTGTCGCCTCTTCCTCGTCGGAGGGAGTCCGCGGCGGGATTAATCCAGCCGCTTCTCTCCGACAAGGAAGATTTGGCAGCGGGATTAATTCCACCGATTCTTTCTCGCCGGAGGGAATCAGCGGTGGGATTAATCCCGCCGCCTCTCTCCGATGAGGAAGATCCGGCGACGGGATTAATTCTGTCGATTCTTTCTCGCCAGAGGGAATCGCGGCGGGATTAATCCCACTGACTCTTCCTTGCCGGAGGGATCGACAGGGGATTAATCCCGCCGACTCTTCGAAGGGGTGAGTCGGGCGGGATTAATCCCGCCGCCGTTCCTCATCAAGGGAGTCGTGGCGGGATTAATCCCGCCCATCAGTTGTATTAATCAAAGCATGAGATATTATCTCTAACATAATTATGTATTATTGCACATGCATATTATTAAGTAACCGCATTCAGATTTCTTAAAATATTGCATAAACAGATATCATAAATAACACAATTATTTATGTGCAGGACAATATGTTTAATACTGGAGATAAAGTATGTCTTCTTCGGAACAACGAGATAGTTGGCACTGGAACTGTGGAAGTTCGAGATGATAATGCATCATGTCACAATATTCCCAAGGATCTTGTGTGTACGTATGGGTGAACACCATTTACAAGCATGTTGAGGTTCG
>PUQB01000160.1:228452-276697 GCA_003024785.1 Selaginella tamariscina
CTTAAGGGTTTCTCAAGCTCATACTTACTTTTATTTTCTAGATATGTGCTAGCATACTTGTCAATGCTTGTTGCCAAAGGTGTGTTTGAAACAATCACGCTCAGTTTTCTTATGGTTGGTCACACTCATGAAGATATTGATGCGTTTCTTCAGCAAGGTCTCCAACTCTACAAAAAGGACAAGTGCACTTACCTTACCGCATATGATGAATCTTTTTGAAAATTGCATCTCCAAAAAAAGTTGTGCTTTGCTTGTGACTGAGGTGCCAGACTTCAAAAAATTTCTCAAGGAGTATATAAAAGAGGGAGTGATTCTTTAGTTGGTCACCTTGTGCCGCTACAATTCTTTTTCTCCATACGAGATGGTATACCTATTATGCAGTACAAGTTACGGCCATCAGAGCAGGAGTGGTTACCGAAAGAGGGGTTAATGCTCTTCAAAAGTGGAGAGAATGGAAAGCCACTTCTCCCAGAAGGACAACCAGACCCTATTCCATTGAGTGCCCAGCTCAAGGAACAAGAGGTTATTATTGATGGCATCAAAAAATATGTGGCATGGGTTCAAAAATCGATGCCAAAGAATTCTGATAAGGCAACTGGTTACTCAGAACTATATAAGCATGTGGTCGACTATTGGGAGACTGTTGTTCGAGAGTTGGAAGGGCCTACTGTCACAAGTACAGAATTGCAACACCCTTTTTGGCCTAAAACAAGGTGGCGAGAGGAGATTGAAATGACATCACTGAGCACAGACGACATAGAAGCCAGTAGTGATGTGGAAGTGCAAACCCCACACTTTGTTGGACAAAGGAACCAAAAACCTAAAGCATACTTTGATTGCTGCCAGGATCTTCAAAAACTAATGATGGTTCTCATTACTCCAGATGCGTCATATAATCAGCCTATTTGGATGGGTCAAATTATCGACACACCTGAAGTAATCACAAAAATAGTATTGTTAAGGTTGCATGGTTCAAACCACAAAAAAGGCGACACGAGAAGGAGAGCGAAAGATATAATGGATGCCTAGAGAAAACATGGTCTCCCAATCAAAAAGACCCAGCATGTTTTATAAATGTTAAATCCATTCGATATGGGTGGATGTCAAGAAGCGTTGATAAAGTCACGATTAACAAAACTGCAAGGGAATGTATGTTTTCTGAAGCTTAAAGCAATTACAAAATTATAAAATATCATATATTTAATATTCATAATTATTATAAACTCTTTAATAATAGTACCAAATTGTTACTTAACTATATAAATTTAAAAAATGATATGGAAGATTGACTATATTATTATAGGATTTTATATATATATTATTACTACTACAAATTTTTAATTAATAATGTTATATTTAAATATTAATATTTTAATAACAACATCAATATTTATATAATGTACCTCTTATGCTCTTCCTTAATTGTTATATTAGGCAATATATTATATAATTTAATACCTTCTACTTTTATAATGTTATTAATTTTTGTTCAATGAATGCTATAATTTATTAAAGGGTAGAATACAAAATAGAATATTCTAAAGAATATTCTATTTTCAAACATATATTCTAAAGAATATTCCTTTAATATTAGAAAATGCTAATTAAATAGCTAAAATTGCTAATTATTAGGAAATGGGACTATAGCCATGCCCATTTTAGTTACAACTTGCATACTACATCTAGGGTCAGTTAACATAGTACAGTAGGTAACAACAGTCAACGTCCAAAGTAAAGGTCGAGTCATAGTAAAAACTATGACATCTTATGTTCATATAACATGAAAGGAACATGATAAAGAGAATCTGTTTGTTAGAATCTTATTGTTAAAGTTTTAACCCGAAGGGTCAACACGTGGCTGCCTAGTGTCCATCCGGTGTGAGCAACACTAAGTCTTCCAAGATGACTTGACTCATATGCCAGTTAAACATAAGACTTAGAATCCCCTAGAATGACCATTGTCTGAACCCTAGAGAATATCCCGAATAGACTTTAAGATTCTATCCTAATAGACCTATATAGGCTCATGCCTTAACCCCACAAAGGAGATGTGTCTCACATATACCCCCCCATGACAGAGCTAAGGCATCGTCACTTACCCCTTGAGGAATCACCCTCATTCAGGCATACAACCCCTTTAGGGCGACAAGGGGTACCCTGACCACAATTAACCCTTGAGGGTTTGAGTGGTCAAGTTATACCCTAGACCTAGGGCTAATACCTAATGAGGACACAAGTGTGCACTGTAGGTGGACATGAGTGTTATGCTAAGCAAACTCCCTAAGGCTAGGTTTGGATAACCCTAAATACATGACCTTGCAAGTGCTCCTACTAGCAAGCTTAGGTTGTTCAACCCTTGGATTTCAAGGAAAGCACTCCCTAGCCAAGTGTGCTAAAGCACACCTACTTACGAGACCTAACCTCTTTTGAGCATATGCCCAAGGCTTAGCACCCTAGTGCGAACATAAGCATGCCTGTTTGTTAGAGTATCCAACCTCTTGGTGACAAACCCTTGACACAACCCCAAAGGGTGTGCTTCGGGCATTGTATCATGTGACGTCTAACCCAGTGTCACATCTCCATGTAACACTGCCTTCTGCAATGTGGGCTATCATGCCATAGCCCCTTAGATTCAAGAGTTACATCAAGTATCATAAATGTGGTTCCTAAATGCCAACTTAGGAACCCTCAGTGAACCTCAAGAACTAGGTAATGTGAACTTGTCAAACAAGATCCCACGCCCACAATTGGACAAGGACACGGATGCGCTACACCTAGCTTGACGTGGAGGAGAGGCTAGAGACATGCCTTAACCTTTGCCTCTTAGAACGTGCATTCTATCAAGACCTTAGGATGCCAATGTTAAGGGTGAGCTATCCCGAAGGTGGGACGTACCCCTGTTATCTGAAAGTTAGGGCGGCACAATAGAGGGTTATAGCTTAATAACACAAGTTAAAGCTTGCACTGACGGAAGAGAAATGAACTCTATCATGAACCCAGGAGCTCTCCTACTACATACTCTACCTTATTTATGTGATAGAACCCCCCCTTATTTTCCTGTTTACATAAGTGGGCACGTTTCTCATTTCTAAAGGGAACATATTTGGTGAGTTAATTAATGACCCATTAACCCATTAACCTAAACATAAGGGGTTTAGGGAGTGGGGTTTAGGGCAACCCTAGGGTTAGGTCAACCCTAGGGGTGTTTCTACCCATATCCAACATGCTAAACTCATCAGAACCACTCAAAAACCTAACTAGGACACTAAAAACTAAGGTAAGAGTTTTTTTAGATGAAAATGTTAAACTTCGTTCAAAGTTTCTTACAAATACCTAATGACACTTGGCCAGACCATCATTAAATATTCAAGTGCACTAAGCGGGCATGTTTCTTCTACACCTAAGGCTTATCAACATAGTTCGGTAGGTAACAATAGTCAACCACCAAAATAAAGAGGAGTCATAATAAAAACTATGACACTTATGTTTATAATTGGACATAGGCACATATAATGCTCACACTTTGAATCACAATGTGTTTTGTGAGTGCTATTCTTAATTTAGCATGGAGAAGGACACTAGAATCATGCCTCATCCTATAGGCTAACAAAACAAGTACTCAAATAAGACCCTTTAGACATGAAAGGAGTTAGCTAACCCCATAGATGCAATGTATCCAAGTACAATAATGTAGTTTTACCAATAATAAGTGTAGGCTTACCTTTAGAAGGAAAGAAATCAAAGATTTTTTAGCCTTTGACATGCTTGCTTTCACATGCCATGACTGCAATTTATGGTAGTAAAGAAGAAGGTTATAATCTATTGGAAGGATTTGTAATCGGATAGTAGAAGCTAATCTCAACATTGTTAGTAATGTTCAATAAATGCATGTTGTAACTAAAATGAGCATGTTTATAATCCCATTTCTTAATAATTAGCAATTTTAGTTATTTAATTAGTAATTATTAATATTAAAAGATATTCTTTAAAATAATATATGTTTAAAGAAAGAATATTCTCTAGAATATATGTTTAAAGATAGAATATTCTTTAAAACATTCTATTTTTGTAATTGACTCTTTAATAAGTTATAACATTGGTGGACAAAAAATTGATAACAATATAAAAATAAAAAGTATTAAGTTATATAATATATTATATTTAAGATTGTATGGGTTTAATATAAAAGTTATTAAAGAACATGAGAGGTACATGATATAAATATTTATGTTGTTATTAAAATACTAATATTTAAATATAACATTAATTAAAATTTGTACTAATAATATATATATATATACAAAATCCTATATGGTAATCTTCCATATCTTTTTATAAATTTATATACTTTATTTTATGAAAGAGTTGATTACAATTATGAATATTAAATATACTGGGTTTTTTTGATTGGGAGATCGTGTTTTCTTTAGGCATTCATTATACCTTTCGTTTTCATTCTTATGTTGATGCACGTTGTAACTAAAATGGGTATGATACATGAAAATGGGAATATAAAATAAATTGCTAATTAATACTTAAATTTTAATTATTAATTAATTATTTAATTAATATATAATTATCTTAGAATATTCATATTATTCTTTGTTGTAAAAATAGTTTACAATAATTAAAAAATACTATCAAACATAATTACAAATGAAATCATTTCCTTATCAACATGTTAATTTATTTATAAATACTTTCTCTTTAACCATACAGAGAAATCTCTTCATTTTGTTTAAGTCATCACTCTCCAGATTAATCGAATAATTTTGGTCAATATCTTTATGTTGTTGCCACCACCTAACACTCTTACGAATGCAGTTAGGAGTTGCCATCCTTATTAATACATAAGTTGTGATAAGACCAGGTCTGCATAAAGGCTCATTTAAAAAATGACATTCCTTAAGAATAATATTGTAAAGTGCCTGGTTGCTCTTCTTCATTTTATAAAATTCAAAATCACGAAAAAGAAAAGCGTCAAGAAATGTTTGATATGGTGGATGTTGCTCACAAAAGTTTTCGAGATTCTTCTTTTTAAGGCACGTATCCAAGTAGTTCATTAGCTCATCCATGGTATTGGTATCAGAATATGGGTCGAAAGTGATTGGATGGATACAAGTATGTTTTGGTTGAGCATAGCCTTCTGAGGAGAGTCGTCTACCACTAAGATATGTGTATTCTTTATTATCCTTAACTGATTGATCTCCCCATGAAGCCCAATAAATATTTCATTCTTGAAGAAGTATGACTTGCTTTTCTTTCTTATATTGTGAAATTCGAGAGATTTATAACATATTCGCTAGTCAAAAATCCAATCTTTATGAATTACCTCTTTTGCAACACTACAATGTTTTTAAGCAAATTCAGCAACAATGTCAAGTTGTGAATCTGCATGCATGACCAAATTCCCACAAGTGCACCCATCTCCTTAAGCTTTTGAAAGAGACGGTCCAACCCGGACGAAAAATGATATCATATTGAAATTTACCATGATAAGGAATGAAATCTCCTTGTTTGATTTCTTTTTTCTATCCTCGGGCCTTTGTCGATGAAGCAGAACACCATTGACATCCAAAAACACAATATGACCATGGGTAACAAGGGGTAGCGTTGCCTCTTGAATACTTTGCGACTCACTTGTTTGGTCCCTTTCACATTTATCAATTGACACTATATTGTTGCCTATCCCTTTATCATTTACTTGTACATCATCCTTACAAGATTCAAATATTGCAGGCGTTGAAAAAAGTGATTTAGGAACTGAAGGCAATAGAAATGGTAATGAAAAAACTGAAGTGGTCCTCATGGTAAGGATGTTTTGAGCTGCATTATTATCCATTTCCTGCATGAACTCTGTCATTCTGACATGTGACACAAGAAATTTTCACCAAACTCCTCTCTTACCTCATGCCCATGCTGAAAATCCATGTTCTCAAACTGTTACATTACATCTGCAAAATGATAGTTACTAGCCTTATAATTATCAAGGTATATTATTTACCTTGTTAATGTGTGACCCATGTTTGAACTAAAAGCTTCATTAATTCTTGAGAATTTATTTTCTGTACAAATATAAATGAAATATACAAAAATGCCTTATGTTACACTCATTTACAACTATTTGTTACTCTAAGAACTCATTAACAATTCTTCTTCGCTATTACCTTCTAAGTGAGGCGAAGAAGGTCTAGGCCGCTTGTGAGATGGTTCAAGATCTTCTGTATCTTTTGTTGATGTTTCCATGGTTAATGGAGTGTGGTGAATGTTCTGTACTCCTCGAGATAACTTCCAGTCTAATATCTAATTGAAGTTCGTCCTCAGACTCTGACATTGAACCAGATTCATCTTCAGAACTATCGCACTTATCGGGAGGGAACTTTCTCAAATACTCCTGTATGGGTTTGTTGGGGTAGTCAGTTGAGAACCTCTCTATCCACTTGTTTAGGTCCTCAACCATGGTTTATCCTTTACAACGACAAACACACATGTATCCCGAAGGTAACACTCCTTCAAGACGGACCCCCTAGTGAAGTAGTTAAAAACCCACGCATCACTGTGAGGACCCCTGATCAAGTTGACAATGCTCCGTGCCACTTGACTTGTAATGTTTGGATAACGTACATTGCCGAATACGTCCTCTCAACTATCGATGTATCGGATGGAGGTTCAGGGCCGTTGGAGTGCAAACAGATGCCTGGCCAGTCATTTGAAAGTTTAAAATGTTTGGCGCATTCCTAACAACCAAGTGAATAACCGAATCAATGCACTTCGGATCAGCATCATTCATATAAAATCCTGTCCAACGATGTTATTCCTCTTGGCAAAGGCAAAGGCAAAAGTATCGGTGACATGAGCAAGAATCAAGAATAAATACCTGAAAACGTAGATATCAGTCAAGAGTGCAAGCATGAATTCAATAATAAATACCTTCTTGTACATGCTTACACGGCTAAGTTTCTCCACCAAATCCTCTAGTGTCCTGTCTCAAAGGATTTTTTGACACCCGCCGATCCATCACGAACAATTGAAACGGTTTCTTACAAGCAGTGATGTTACCTCATAAAGTCTCCGAATCCAACAACAAACATCTGTAAGGCTTGTCGTGATTTGTAGCATCCTCCTTTATAAGATTCAACTCGGTTCTCCACTGCTGAAGGACTGCCATAAAAGAAGTTGTCATCGCAATGTTCTCCTTTTTGGTGTTGGCGTGCAATAGATTCTTGCCCAGATCTTCCGATTGATTCACCCATTCGACAAGCATATCATCGTTTGTCACATGCAAATATTTGCTGACCTCTTCGTATGTTGAAGCTGAGGTCCAGCCCAGTTTGTGGTAGTGTATTCCCAACCACTCCTTAAAGTGCCTGATCGTCTTTAACTCAATGCCTTGAGATGAAAGGAGAGGTGGGGCTGCTGTTGTTAATATGTAGTTTGCCATCAATCACCAAATCAGCCAAGACTTCTATCTCCTCCATTTTTGTTCTATTTAAAGGCTTCAACCATGTGAGCTTGAAATCGTTGTCTACATCCTTTGTAGATTGAACAGACTTAGCCTTCGGCGTCTTACTGGGTTTCTTTGCAGATTTCTCTGAGGGCTCCTCTTCACTTGTCTGCTTCTTCTTCAGTGTTCCTTTTGAAAAAGATCTATAAATAATCCCCAACCATTTGGCAAAGATCCTATCTTGGGACAAAAAATCAATATCATCAAAAAGGATGTTTCCTTCCCGCCCACCTAGGCAAATCAACTACTACAATTTCTTCAACTCTCTAGAAAAAAGGGACAGATTAATATACCGGTGAGATAACTGGACAGATTAATGAGCTGCATTATTATCCATTTCCTACATGAACTCTGTCATTCTGACATGTGGCACAAGAAATTTTCACCAAACTCCTCTCTTACCTCATGCCCATGCTGAAAATCCATGTTCTCAACTGTTTCATTACATTTGCAAAATGATAGTTACCTGGCCTTATAATTATCAAGGTATATTATTTACCTTGTTAATGTGTGACCCATGTTTGAACTAAAAGCTTCATTAATTCTTGAGAATTTATTTTCTGTACAAATATAAATGAAATATACAAAAATGCCTTATGTTATAGTCATTTACAACTATTCATCACTCTAAGAACTCATTAACAATTCTTCTTTGCTATTACCTTCTAAGTGAGGCGAAGAAGGTCTAGGCCGCTTGTGAGATGGTTCAAGATCTTCCGTATCTTCTGTTGATGTTTCCATGGGTAATGGAGTATGTGAATGTTCTTGTTGAACCGTAAAATCCTACCCACTGCACATAGGTAAGATTGCCTACTACAAACCCGTATTAAGGGTCTACCGGAATAAGATAGAGAAGAGATCAGACATCAAAAGGTCGGGAAAGGGTAAGGATGTAAGGTGTATAGCAAGCAGCAATACTATGGATCCCATCACAGTACTGGAAAGAAGATCAGTATACTACATAACAAAAATACGAGTAAGAGATAGACGTATTGAAAGAGAAAGGAAACTTATATTATGTTCGCGCATGCACAGGGTACAAAATAACAGTTATACTCAGAATGCCCCTTCTAGTCCTAATCTAGTCTATTTATACCATAACTCTAGGTCCCGTTACTAGTAGTTATCACAACTGCCTCTCAACCTTATCCATTCAATTACTGTAACTCCTTATCCTTATCCAAACATGCCATACTCCGCTGGTATCATATTATGGTGATGACTCGTATTGCAGTATTGTTGTTAGTAACTCGTACTCTGATACGTTCCTTCCCACTCTCGGTTTTCCACAATATATATTGTTTTGATATTTTCCCATTATATTGTCCATGAAATAACAAGAAATTCTATCAATGTCTAACTATGATCCTAACATCCCCCAGACTGGAAGTGTTGCATCGTCCCGATGCAACCTTACGATGTGCCTACACTTCCGCACATAGAAGCGACAAAGTTCTTCAAACTTAGGTTCTCCTCCCGTAACTTACGTACTTCATCCGCGTCATCTGATGTTGGAGTAGTTGCCGGATTGAACTCACTCATCTTCTCAGGACTTGGTCAACTAATGTGTGTATAGTGTTCCATGAGTACCTTGTTCTGATCGTACAAACGGCAATATGATGTTTGACTGCTCCAAGAATTGCTTGTCAATTGTATTATAGTGGTCATAAAGCTGCTGACTAAAAGTAGCATCTGCTCATTGAAGTGCTACCTGCTGCGTAATAGAATCAACGACACTGCAAAGGTGAGAAAGTTGACCTTCAAGAGTCATATCATGTGGTTGGTCCTGCGGTGGTAGTCCGGGTGAAGTAGTCTAATCACGGGTGCGCTTTGAACTCCTCAAAATGTCTTGCTCCTGTCGATCCGAAGCGTGATGTCCCATCTATTGTATCGGTGAATAGGGTTGCTGCTGTTGCTGCTCTTTATCGTGGATGTTGTTCTTGGCAGTCTGTCCAGGTGTTGATTCTGCTGAATCCGGTTCTTGCCCTGACTGCCGTACTGCTGACTCCCATACTTGCTGTGCTGGAGGTACTACCTGTGGTGGTATGATATGAGAAGATTGATGTTGAACTGATGGTGGTGACAGAACTACGGTAGGACATGTACTATTGAATGGCGCAGAATCCCCACACTCCATGGGTGTTGTGGAAGTCGGTCCTGTGGGCGGATTGTGGTCTGGTAGTGCTGTGTCCTCACACTCTGGGTGTGGTACAAAAGTTGACGTCGTGGGCTTGTTGTGCATCCTTTGCTGATCTCCTCGAGGTAAAGGTCTTCTCTGCAATATTCGATCATCGTCTTCCTTCTCGTCCACAAATTCGAGTTCCTTTACCTGTGACTCCTCTGGCTTCTTTGCTTGTGTACATGGTCATTTCTTCGGCTTTGTTGGTAGTGGCGCATCCAAATTACGGACGTCAAACACATTATCCGGGTACTGATTGGTAAGACCTAACCAAAAGCCCATCCTTGTTGTGAGTACCAGTGTGCCTGCCGGTGCTAAATTTGCATACGTAATGTTGATAGTTGTCAAAATATGATGAAGCACCGGAAATACAAACGTCTCCTTGTCCTTGCTTTTGGGGTTGTGCAGAGTTTCAGCTCGCGTTGCAGCCCCACTACGACTAGCTCGCCCCAATCCGGCTTCTGTCCCTGTTCAGATTGATGATAAACATACCCAATCTCCTTATTGAATCCTACTGGCGTCTTGCGGAAAGCGAACGCAGTTGTGATAGCCTTAATACCACTCTTATGAGGTTCGTGCAGGATTGACATTGGTGCCGCATTCGCCGTCTTTTGCTTTTGGCGAAACTTGTCCAAATTATCGGTGTAATGATGGACGTATGTGTTGACTTGCGGAATTGGATCATAGGAGATGTCTGGATCTAGAATTTCAAAAACATCTCAAATGAGCTTACTTGTAAACGCAAATGCGCCGCCCTGTAGTTGTAGAGCCTTGTATTGTGGCATGTATGTCTTGATCGCCTGGTCAACTAAGTGTTCCCCTTGTTGATCCAATCGTTTGTGTACAAACATTTCAAAATATTGCTCCAGCTGCATCCTCTAGATCCATTCTCGTATGTCCGAGATGAGTGTTGGTGCCGGTCGGACAATAGAATAAAGGACTGGCATAAGCGGAAATGAAACCGCCGGTTTTGATTGAGATGCTGTATTGACCCCTGTTGCCGAAGTACTCGTCGTATCTATGTACTCATCCATGGATTTCATATGCGCTCGTGAAATAGAGGAAGAAAAAGATGAAAACTTGAAGCTGGAAGGAGGAAGAAACTAAAGAAGAATTTAGAAACCTTAGTGTGCTGTCGGTGGAGGAGTGCCCCTATCTTATACTCAGAGAATTTATGGTCTGTCAGTTTCTGTGCAGCTGTCCACGTGTTGATATCAGATTGGTTGGGTGTGTGAATTCCTTGGTTTTTGATAGATTTGGCAGGGAATATCTCATCATTGGATTTTGCATTCCTCGGATTTGCGATTTCTTGGATTCTGTCTTTCGCTCGTGTGAGTAATCCTGTCGATGTTTCGAGAAGATTCTGCTGACGTCCACTCTCTAGGTGGCCACATGCTTTTCCATGTCTTGCTTCGACTTATGGTTTTGATAGTATTCCGAGCCACTGTTTAGTGCAGATATTTCTGGGTCCGTCGTATCGTGCCGTTGTACTCCGGATATTATCGAGATCTTCCTCTGGCTTTAGAGGTATATTTCCGTATGCGATTCGTATTTGTTGTAAGTAAGACTCGTGTTGTAGAGTCCATCAGAGTGAACGGTGTTGTTGTCTCGTATGTCAGTAATTATATATGGTCCATACCATTTGGACTTGAATTTATGACCAATCGGTCGAAGATTCCTTGATAATGCCATACCATTTCTCTGACTCGGAATATGGGTCGTCGTTGTACTCGTCATAATCGATCGTGCCACGCCTTAATACGTGTTTGTATTGCTTGTATATTAAAAACTGCTTGCTGTCGTTTCTCATCAAGTTTTTCGAGTTGTAGTAGTCGTTGTTTAACTTGCTCTGTTTCCCCAATGCCGTATTCAGTGACATCCGAATGATAATATACTCTATAGGCGTAATAGCTTCTAATCCGTATGTAAGTTGAAATGGAGTAAACTTTGTCCACTTTATACATAGTACGGTATGCCCATAATGCGATGGAAGTTTTTCATCCCAGTTTTTGCATTGGTGTTACTATCTTGGTTAGTACGGTCTTCAGTATTTTGTTAGTAGCCTCTGCTTGTCCATTTCCTTGTGGATAATACGTAGTAGAGACGTAATGCTTTACTAAATATTCGTTGCAGAGTACTTTGATGACGTTGTTGACGAAATGAGTTCCTTGGTCACTGATAAGTTCCATTGGAGCGCCAAATCGTACTACGATATTCTCGTAGATAAACTTAGCTACACTGTTGCGCGGCAATCGTAATGCGATAGCCTCTGCCCATTTAGTAACATAATCCGTGAGTACCAATATATATTGATTCCTCTTGCTGCTTTTAGGATTGATTGGTCCCATAAAATCCATTCCCCATTTCATAAATGGAGCTAATGGTTCCGTTGGATGTAATGGTTGACTTGATGGTGTGGAGCTGGTTATGTTCGTTGCACTTTAAACATTTTTGACAATATTCGATAGCATCCTTGAATAACGTGGGCCACCATAATCCGACTGTAATATTTTTCGTGCTGTTAACGTTCCTGCAAAATGTCCACCATGTTCCCCTGAATGAGCTTCCCGTAATACGGTCTGAACTTCTTCCATTGGCACACATCTCCTTAAAACTTCATCTTTGCCTTTCTTATAAATATACCTAACCATACAATATGGCTTACATCGTAAGACGAGTTGTTTGCTTTTGCGTTGTTGCATACTTGATTGGTGCTGTTCCAGTAGTTAAATAGTATTCAATATCTTGAAATATCCTTTGTAATTTCCATGCTTTGGTGGTTGTTCTTGTTGTACCTGGAATAAGTTAGCATCTGGTAGTTCATCATTCACGCCAACACCTTCTTCTCATTCGTAATACGACTTAGGAAATCTGCTTGTTGGTGTAATTTGCTTGGTTTGTGAATGATTTGAAAGTCGAACTCCTGTAATAATAAAAACCAGCGTACTAATCTTCCTTTGAGCTTAGTCTTGCTTAAAAATGTGTCAAAGCTTGATGGTCGACAATGAATTTGACTTTGTTTGCTAGCAAATAATGTGAAATTTCTTTGCTGCATAAACCATTCTAGTGCCTCCTTTTCCGTAGTCGTGTAATTTTCTTCTGCAGGTGCTAACCGCCGACTTGCGTAATATAATGGTCATCTTTCCATCTTCCTGGGTTTGCGTTAATATGCATCCGATAGCGTATGACGATGCGTCCACTTGTACATGAAACTCCTGCTGCCAATTTGGACTCGCTAAAATAGGAGCCTTCATTAATGCCTGCTTTAATGTATTGAAACTCTGTTCGCATTGCGCATCCCATTTGAATGGTTGCGTTTTCCTCAAAACATAGTTAATGGCTTCGCTATTGCTGCATAATTTTTGATAAATCTTCGATGATATCCCATCTTCCCTAAAGCCGTCGTACTCGCTTACGTCTTTAGGAGGTTGCATTGTTTGTATGACTTTGATTTTATCTTGATCCACCATTATTCCATCCTTGCATATAATGCCCAAGCAAAATCCTGATCTCACGGAAAAACACGCACTTCTCCGATTAAGAGCTATATTGTTCAATCGGCATTTCCCAAAACACTTCGTTAAACAGTCCAGTGTATATCTTGTGCTCCATAAATGCTAAAATCATCCAAGAAAACTTTCATAAACGTGTCAAATAATCCCGGAATGTTTCACTAACCAAACGTTGAAAGGTAAATGGTGCATTACATAGCCCAAAAGGCATAACGCGATACGCATATGTACCCCAAGGACTAATGAATGCCGTTTTCGGTTGATCCTCAGGATCTACTTGAACTTGGTTATATCCTGAAAATCCGTCCAGAAAAGAGTACATTTCGTGTCCTGCTACTGTATCCAACAATTCTTCGGTGAATGGTATTGGGTACGTATCCCCTTCGTTACATCATTCAACTTCTTATAATTGACGCAGATACGTAATTTGCCATTCTTCTTTGGGACTACGACATTGGTGATAACCATTGCGGGTTTTCAATTGGATATATGAATCCGGCCTGTAATAACTTGTCCACTTCTTCTCTACTTTCGCTAAAAATGTTGGATTCATTCGGTATGCTTGCTGTTTTCCTGGAACTGCATGTGGTAATAATTCTATCTTATGGTACAAATTGTGGTGGAACTCCCTTAAGATCCTCGTAGCTCCATGCAAAAACATCTGCATTTTGACGTAGTACTGCTATCAGCTGTCTTCGGTATTCCGGCTCGAGATCAACTGCTATTCGTACTTTTCGTGGTCCATATTCACTTGTTTTAATTTCAACTTCTTCAGTCTTCTCATTCGTAGTAATTTCCAGTTTTTGTTGAGTCGTATTCTCTGTTCGTGCTCTGTCTCGAATTGTAACTGTTGTTGCAAGGTTGTTTAAACTTATCCGTTAGTCCAGAGTATCCATATGTTGCTGTTGTTGATCACTAGTAGCCCTTTTCCAGTTTTCTTCTTCCGGCGTCATCTGGTATAAATCCGCTTGTGCTATCTCTATGAGGTCTGGATTACTTTCGAATAGGAGTTTTTCTTCTTCCTTGTTCAAGCCGTAATGCCAGTCGAAATCCTCCATTTGCAATGGTCGAGTCGGTCGTCCTATTGGCTTTCTTCTGCTGTTCGAACAACCTTCTTGTCCACTCTTATAGAGTACCATTCGTCGTGCTCCCAATTATGTCGTACTTTTGCATCTCTTAACCATGGTCTTCCTAGTAATATTTGGTATGGTTTACTGTCTGCTCGATACGTAGTAGACCAAAGATACCTTAAACTTGATTCCTAATTTCCATACATACAGATCTGATTATACCAATGGGTCTTACTTTCCTCTGATCAGCCATCCGTACCAAGAAAGGCATTTTCAATAGGCCAAGACCCAATTGTTTGCAAATCTGCTCTTCAATTATGTTCACTCCTGAACCTCCATCAATAGGTATATTCTGAATATTGTTTTTACCAATCCGAGCCGTAATCATTGGCACCCCTCATCCCAGTCCTTCTCGTCTGTAAGAACTTCCGTGTATTCACTCCTACCTGACTTGTATCGGTTTGAATATTACTCACGTCCAAAGCATTTGTTATCTGTGTTCGTAAAAATGGTGCTAATGTCAGTAACTCCTTATAGTTAACTGTACAGGTTGTTGCAGAATCACAGCAACAATACGATCTCCAAGTGGTACTTGATGTGGATTGCTGTGAATGCATGCTCATTTCATTAGTCATCGAGTCTTGATTTTCCCTTGTTGCATTTTCTGAATTTGATCAGTTACTCGTTGTACTGTAGCCTTTTCTTTCTCCCAATTCTTGCGTATTGGTTCTTCTTTGCTTGGCTCCATCCGTACTCGCTTGGCTCGTGTTACCGCATACGTCTCAGTTGAGGGTAGTTCTGTATCTTGCTCCCATTTGCACTCGTAATTTTGTTCGTGATGGTCATCTGCTAGATCATTCTCTTGTTGAACTTCAATTCTCCGTGTCTGGTTCAGTGGAAGATGTTCCGGTGTTAAATTCACGTTGTGGACATTCTGGTGAATAATGTCCCATCTCACCACATGTGTAACACGAATATTGTTAAGTCGATTACATTCAGTAGAATAGTGTCCTTTTTCTCCACATCTAAAACATGTCACATTAGGATTCTGACCTCGTAATGCTGGTGGAGGTGGTATTGGTGGTAATAACGGTGGTCCTGGCTGTGCTGGGCTGGTAACAAAGGCTGTCCTCTACGTGCTACCTTCTATTATTACCTTGCCGGTAGAATGCTCCGGATTCACGGGGAAATCTCCTTCCATTACCATTTCTGCGTTCCCCATTATACGATCTTTGTGGATAGTCGTATGAATTAGCATTTCGTGATTGTGGATAATCGTATGAGTTAGCATTCCGATTGTTGTTCCATCTAGGTGGTGGTGAAAATTGTCAGTACGTCCCATGTTCCGACATTGTCTCGCTTCATGGCCTATTCCTCCACACATCTGACACTTGGGTACTTTACATTCAGAAGCATTATGTCCTTCATTTTTGCATGTTGTACAAAATATTGCTTTAGTTCTTGACCGTATTTCACTCTCCTTCCGGTATTGTCTTCTTGTTTCCCGTTCATCCTCATCTATGTATCTTGGAGGTATCAACACTTCAAGTTGTTCTGCTTCTTTAATTGCTTCACCTAAATCAGGCGGTTTTATCAGTCGTACTTGAAGCTGTAAATTGTCCCGTAGTCCGTTCATATACCATTTCTTTGCCAATTTATCACTGAACATCTCCGACCTCGCAACGGTGGTATAATCTCCAAAATCGTCGAGTGTAATCTTCCACTGCCTCAGTAGGTCCCTGCCGTATTTCCTACAACTGCACTGTCGGGTCTCGCTTTCCGATATTTTTACATAATAATTCCTGAATAATGCAAGTAGTACGTTGTACTTATCGATTGTGTTAGCATTTTTGTAATACCAATCGCTAGCATCTCCCTTCAACGTAAATGGAAATATTCGTAGTTTCTCATCTTCATCCTTGATTTCGTTGGCTTACACGCCTTCTCAAATTGCTGAATATGCCGATTCGTATCCTCATTCTCAAGACCTGAAAAAGTAGATGGTATAACCTTCCCTAATTGTTAATGTTCCCATCTCGTCCGGTACTTCCACTGACAATAGTTCCCAGTTTCCTCGCGTTGATATTCGTGGCGTGTGTCACTCCCCTGATTAGTATCTTTTCTTCTGTAACCTTCGTCGTACTTCGTCGTTTGTTGCTCCTGTTCTCGAGCTTTGACTTGTTCCTTTCTTCTCTGTTCCTCACGCTCTTCAATCCTCTTCCATGTCTCTATTACTGCTTGTCGCCGTAAATACCGCTCCTCCGCTCTCTTTGTTGTCTTCTGCTTAATTTCTTTATATCTTTGGCGTTCTACAAGAATACGTCGATAATCATCCATTCACTTACTATACTGCAGGTCCATTCTCATGAGGTCTTTGGTGCACTTTCTTCCATTTCCGCAATAGCTGCGCTGATCGCATTAAGACTCTCGCCTAGCCTCAATCTTTTCCTTTCGTCACAACTCCTTTGGGTATCAGTCTACCCTCCTGTTACATTCTACAAACACATTATCAGTTACCTACTAACACGACATCCCTCCGTGGTCGCCATATGTTGAACGTAAAATCCTACCCACCGCACATAAGATTGCCTATACAAACCCGTATTAAGGGTCTACCGGAATAAGATAAAGGAGAGAATCAGACATCAAAAGGTCGGGAAAAGGGTAAGGATGGCAAGGTGTATAGCAGGCAGCAGTACTATGGATCCGTCATAGTACTGGAAAGAAGATCAGTATACTACATAACAGAAATATACTAAGAGATAGACGTATTGAGAGAGAAAGGAAACTTATATTATGTCTGCACACGGCACATGGTACAAAAACAGTATACTCGGGATCCCCTTCTAGTCCTAATCTGGTCTATTTATACCCGTACTCTAGGTCCCGTACTAGTAGTTATCACAACTGCCTCTCAACCTTATCCATTCAATGTAAATTTCTGAATAATATTTGCCACACATGTAAGGCGGAACACTATTGTGGCCTTACGAAAGGGACACAATGATAAGTTGTCTCCTAGGTACTCAGGTCCTTATGAGATTCTGGAGCGTATCGATAAGGTGACATATCGACTACAGCTGCCAGAAGGAGTGAGGGTGCACCCAGTGTTTCATATTAGCCAATTAAAGAGAGTACTCACAAGGAATGAGTCTCGGTAGATTCTTTGTGGATGTATGAGGCTAATGATACAGGACCAGTTGAGTAAGTTATACTGCCCTTGAGGAACAAGGACTTGCTAATGGGGGAGGATTGTTATGACCCCGTATAACGAATCAAAGAATATTCCCTAGAAAGGTATAAGTTAGAATATTCCTAAAGAGCTATACCTAGATCTAAGAGAATAAGGGCACCCTAAGATTGGAAGCCTTTTTGGGAGAGCAATGTGTGGAGACTAGAGATAGCTCGGGGGAGGTCGGGTGGTTTTGTGAGGGTCTCTAGTTTGTACGTAGTGGTGCCTAACACTTAGCCTTCGGCGTCTTACTGGGTTTCTTTGCAGACTTCTCTGAGGGCTCCCCTTCACTTGTCTACTTCTTCTTCAGTGTTTCTTTTGTAAACAATTCCATAATCCCCAACCATTGGCAAAGATCTTATCCTCGGGGCAAGAGATCAAAATCATCAAAAAGGATGTTTCCTTCCCACCCACCTAGGCAAAATCAACTGCTGCAATTTCTTTAACTCTTTGAAAAAAAAGAGAGAGATTAATATACTAGCTATCAAGCCACGATCCAAGAACAAGGAATGAGTAGGATTTTGAGAACAAGGAAGCTTGACTCATAAGCAGGACAAGGAGCAGGACAAGAACTAGGAACCAGGAACAAGACAAGAGCAGGAGGCAAGGAGCAAGACAAGACAAGATTGATTATAGAACGACTGGTGTTGATAGTAACTGATTGTATAACAATTAGGTCGGAGCTTTTATACTCACAACTCCAAGCTAATCTGGTCATGAGCTAAAAATAGTGACCCTTATCCTCTAGGCATATCCTGTAGTATATTCTATAGGCATATCCTATAGGAATATCCTGTAGTATATCCTGTAGGAATATCCTATAGGCATATCCTGTACGTATATCCTATAGGCATATCCTGTAGGTATATCCTATAAGAATATCCTATAGGTATATCCTATAGGCATATCCTGTAACCCGTATCCTGTATCCTGCATCCTGTATCGGATTGTGATAGCACTCCTCCCTAAGGACGAGTTTCATGAGTCTTGGGACCTGGTTTAGTAGGATAACGCCGATGGAAAGCAGCAACTTTGGAAAAGCATGGAGTAAGTTAGATGCAGGTTCCCAAGTGCGATTGGTAGGCAAATAACCTTTCCAATCCATTAAGTATTGAAGTTAGCAGCGATGAAGACGAGAATCAAGAATGGCTGCAACTTCGTACTCAGGTTCACCGTCAATGATCACAGGAGGGGGAAAGAAGAAGCATGACTAGGAAGAGAAGAAGGATGATACGGCTCCAACAAAAAGGTGTGAAACACAGGATGAAGTTTCACCATAGATGGTAACTCGATCGGAAAGCTACAGGATTGACCTCAGCTGCAAGGGCCCAATCGTTGAAAATCCAACTTAGAAGAAGGCCTGTTGGTGTGAATATGTTGACGAAGAAGCCACACAGATCTTGGTCTTTGAATGATTCATCTTGTTGTGGATCAAGCATAGGTATTATAATGTGCATGACATAGAAAGCATGCAATATGCATAGTACTGAGATTGACAAGTTTGTTGTGTAATTATGTGGGCCCTATCTTCTTTTGAATGGCAGTGATCTCCACCAAGGTTTTTGCACAAGCCTCTGCAACCTTAGTGATGTACAAGTGTCACACTTGAAAAAGTTAGAGTGTTTTGCAATCTCCACATCCTTAAAATGAGTATTCCATATGTTGTTGAAGGTACCGATGCAAATTGTTTGGATCCCTTCAAATTGAGGCACTTGTTCACATGTTCACACAGCTTCAATTGAGTGTAGATGGAAGGCAAAACCTTGGAGTTTTTCCCTGACCCCTACATTTGTGATATGGCATTTGTGAGGCATCCTATCTACATTACCTTCAAAAGCCTTGAGTATCTCTATGGTTGCATAATGTGACTAGGCAAGTGTTCCCATGTACTGAGTTCGTGCTCCATATCTAGCCACTTATCCCTTCGACGGTAGAACGTGGTTTTGGGATCCCGTATATAGTGTACCAAGATTTGAAGCAGATAGCCACCTTATTAAATACCATGGATGTACTCTAATAACCTGTGTCCAAGGCCATTCCATCAATACACCCAGTTAATTCAGTATATAATAAACTCATGCCTTTTGCTTTTGGGTGAGCTTACAAAAGGCATGTCTACATTGGGTAATTTCATTTATGTTGCCATTTAACAAAAATTCTTTTTGCAACAGTCAATGAGCAATGCTTGTCAAAGATGTGGAATCCATTTTGACCTTCTTGCCGAAACTTGCTAGGGTCGATTTGCGACCCATGAATCTCCTTTTACTTACTATAGGACCAATGCAAGGAACCTCTTCAAACATGGGTTGCCCTTCCAAGTTGTTATATTAAAATCCAACCCTGAATATTAACATTAAACCATCTAATCATTTTCCTTCAGATGTTTATCACCTCACAAGGGATCTAGGATGCAATGTGCCCACAACTACACCAACAAAGTAGGTCCTTAATTTCTCTTTTGATATGGTAACCTCAATCTCATAACCATGGTAAAGTTTTCTAAATGGAAGTGCTAACTTCGCCCATAATTTCTTATAATACCTAATGGCACCCACCGTACCATCACTAAATACTCAAGTGCACTAAGCGGCCATGTTTCTTCTACTTTTAGAGCTTATCAACATAGTTCACTAGGTAACAATATTCAGCTCTAAAGTAAAAAATAAAGGTTGTAGTAAAATTATGACATTCTCTTCGCCTTTGAAAATATCAACATTCTTGTTGATGGATAATGTTAACTCCAAGACTAGATAATGTTAGAAAAAAAATTAACCAAAACTAACATATCACTTTATACGGAATCATCAAAAAAGTTCACATAATTTTATGACCCTCTTTGCAT
Organism: Selaginella tamariscina; assembly: GCA_003024785.1. NCBI lineage: Eukaryota > Viridiplantae > Streptophyta > Lycopodiopsida > Selaginellales > Selaginellaceae > Selaginella > Selaginella tamariscina. Next base: position 248,792 of record PUQB01000160.1, read on the forward strand.
TACACAAAACCAAGTATTTCAGAACCGTCGTTCATTGAGTCGTCGTAAACTCAGTTGTTGGAGGCACCACATGCAACATTGTTAGGCACCACTATGTACAAACTAGAGACCCTCACAAACCACCCGACCTCCCCCGAGCTGTCTCTAGTCTTCAGACGCTGCTCTCCAAAAAGACTTCCAATCTAGTGTGCCCTTAATTCCTCTTAGATCTAGGTATAGCTCTTTAGGAATATTATAGCTTATACCTTTCTGGGGAATATTCTTTGATTCGTTATACGGGTCGTAACAATCCTCCCCCCATTAGCAAGTCCTTGTCTTCAAGGCAGTATAACTTACTCAACTGGTCCTATATCATTAGCCTCGTACATCCACAAAGAATCTACCCGGGACTTGTTCCTTGTGAGTACTCTCTTTAACTGGCTAACATGAAACACTAGGTGCACCCTCACTCCTTCTGGTAGTCGTAGTCGATATGTCACCTTATCGATACGCTCCAGAATCTCATAAGGACCTGAGTACCTAGAGACAACTTATCATTGTGTCCCTTCGTAAGGCCAAATAGTGTTCTGCCTTACATGTGTGGCAAATACCACTCAGAGATATACATAATCTCCCACTGGAACTCTTGGAAGCTTCTGTGCTCATTAACAAACTTGATAGCTCGGCTCTGAGCTACTTGTAAGTTCTTCTTGCACAAACTCTGAATGTTTCTAAGCTCAACACTCAGATCTTTAGCTTCCTCATCCATGTTGCCTTGAGCTTTCTTACTTGCTAAACCCAGCTCAAAAGCTGTCTTGGAATGCCGTCCAAACATAGCATAATATGGACTCATTCCAATGCCACTGTGTCCTTGGCAAATGGTGACAAAGTCCATAGAGATACTGCCCCATCGCCTGTCTGGAATAGGCAATGGTACTAATAGCCCACTTGGTTTTTCCCTGGGCACCTTTACTTGCTGACACTTGTCACAAGTCCTGCAGTACTCTATGATATTAGCTTTCATATTCCTCCAATAGAACCTTCTCTTGATCAACTCATACGTTTTCCTCCCCCAAAATGACCAGCCTCCGGGTGATCATGATGGAAATATAGTACCTGGTTGATCAAATGGTCCACACAGGAAGATACACACGGCCATTGTAGTACAAAACTCCATCCTAAAATGAGAATGGTGGCTCTAGCTGTCCTCTACTCCTGCACCTCAGCATCTTGTGCTTGAGCATGTTGAACTACCTGGCTAAACTCACTACCGTCCTTGTTAATGCATTACATAAGCGTGTTTGGAATTCTCTAACCACTGTGGCTCTCCTAACGCGTGACAAAGCATCTACCACCACGTTAGCCTTTCCCACACAATGCTCAATAGGAAATTGCCAAACTCCATGAGCTTAACCATCCAGCGAGCTTGCTGAGAGTTTAACTCTTTCTGTTTGAACAGATACACCAAAGTCTTGTGATCTGTAAACACTTTGAAACTTGCACCATAAAGATAGTGCCTTCCAAACTCATAATGCATTAACAATAGCCAGTAGTTCTTGCTCATACGGTTGATACCGTTACTTTGCAGGATTCAAGTACGACTCTCATAAGCAATAGGCCTTCCCTCTTGCATAAGTACAACTCCAATGGCCATTCCACTTGCATCACACATACCTCATAAGGCTTAGAGGGATCTGCAATACATAAAACTGGTACACACCAAAGCTTGTTTCAAAGCTTGGAAACTGCTCTTCTCTTAAGCACTTCATGCAAAGGGAACGTCCTTCCTCAGCAACCTAGTTAACGAGAAGCTTTCTTGGCATAATCCTTGACATACCGCGGTAATAACCAGCCATGCCCAAGAAACTCCGTAACTCTTCTGCATTGCTAGGAACTGGCCATTGCTCCACCACTGCCACCTTCTGTGGATCAGTCTTCACTCCACTTGGCGTCACAATGTGACCCAAATACTCCACTTTGCACTGAGCAAATGCACATTTGCTCTTCTTTGCATAGAGCTTGTTCTCCCTCAACAACTGAAGAACTCTTCGCAAATGCTGCACATGCTCCTTCATATTCTTACTGTAAATAAGAATATCGTTGAGGAAGATCTCCACAAAGTCGTGCAAGTAGTCACCAAACACCTCAGTCGTCAACCGAGTGAATGTGACTGGGGCATTTGTTAAGCCAAATGGCATAACAGTGAACTCGAAATGCCCAACTATCTTGGTGAACACTCTGCTCCACCGAGATGATCCATGATAGTATCCACACATGGCATGGGCATCTGTCCTTCACTGTTTGCTTGTTGAGAGCTCTGTAGTCTATGCACATCCTCATGGTGCCATTTTTCTTCCTGACAAGCAATACTGGTGCACCAAATGGAGACTTGCTCAGTTGTATGAAGCCATATTCCAATAGCTCCATCACTTGTCTCTTAACCTCTTGCTCCTTAGCATGGCTCAGTCGGAATGGCTTACGTAAATGGCTTTCGTACCCTATTCCAGCTCCACACCTCTTGCATGTGGTAGCCATGAGGTAGCTCGGAGGGAAGACGTCAGCAAACTCCTCGCACAACAGCTTTGCTCAAGGTGACAGTAAAAGAACTTGTTTGGAGACTCAAGCTTTGTTCCAAACCAAGTGTCTTTCACTTCACTATACTCAAGCTTCATGTGCTTGGTGCTCCACTAGATCTTAGGCACTAGCTCGCAAGAAAGAAAGTCTCCACCAGCTGGGTTTTGCCAACCTCTAGCTGTAACTCCTCCACACATTTAGCTCTGTGACAACTAAGCCCTCAATCTCGTATTGAGGCACAGTCTTCGTTCAGCTCCACCAGCTGGGTTTTGCCAACCTACAGCTGTAACTCCTCCACACAAGCACTGTAGCTCTGTGTGATAGCTGAGCCCTCAATCTCGTATTGAGGCACAGTCTTCGTGCAACCACCAGCTGGGTTTTGCCAACCTACAGCTGTAACTCCTCCACACAAGCACTGTAGCTCTGTGTGATAGCTGAGCCCTCAATCTCATTGAGGCACAGTCTTCGTGCAGCTCCACCAGCTGGGTTTTGCCAACCTACAGCTGTAACTCCTCCACACAAGCAATGTAGCTCTGTGTGATCTGAGCCCTCAATCTCGTATTGAGGCCTTCGTGCAGCTCCACCAGCTGGGTTTTGCCAACCTCAGCTGTAACTCCTCCACACAAGCACTGTAGCTCTGTGTGATAGTTGAGCCCTCAATCTCGTATTGAGGCTCTTCGTGCAACTCCACCAGCTGGGTTTTGCCAACCTCCAGCTGTAACTCCTCCACACAAGCACTAGCTCTGTGTGATAGCTGAGCCCTCAATCATATTGAGGCTCTTCGTGCAACTCCACCAGGTTTTGCCAACCTACAGCTGTAACTCCTCCACACAAGTACTGTAGCTCTGTGTGATATCTGAGCCCTCAATCTCGTATTGAGGCACATTCTTCGTGTACAAGCTGCACTCCTACTACTTTGTTGACACAAAGTTATCGCTACTCATGCTATCCACAAGGACTCACACTGGACGCTCACTAAGTCGTCCCTCCACCACAATAGCACGGTGTGTGGCTCCTCCCGTGCCATGTAATTACCTATTGAGCAAGAACAAATAGAAATTTACCTTGTGGTTAGAGAAGTCTCCTCTCCACACTCATCTCCTAAGCTTCTTAGGCGTCTACTTGTTCTTGCTGCCATTGAAACTTTTGCCCTTGGTTGCTTCTCCTTGGACAATTTGCCTTTCAGTGTCCAACGTCTCAACATGTGGTATTATCCCTTCCCACCAGGCACTCATCTCGAACCTTGCCTCCGATACCAACTGTTAGGCACCACTATGTACAAACTAGAGACCCTCACAAAACCACCCGACCTCCCCCGAGCTGTCTCTAGTTTTCAGACGCTGCTCTCCAAAAAGACTTCCAACTTAGTGTGCCCTTAATCTCTCTTAGATCTAGGTATAGCTCTTTAGGAATATTAGCTTATACCTTGGGGAATATTCTTTGATTCGTTATTACGGGTCGTAACAAACATGAGTTATTGAAGACTTTGCACGTCTGCAAAGTTTGTCACCTTACATAGACAATATAATGGTAATTTTTTTACTTAAACTAAAATTTATATTGAAGGCTTCTAGACTATTGGCCCCTAAGTTAATAAAAAATAAAGCATTGCTTTATTCTTTAACTTTTAAAGACACTTGACGACCCTATCGTTAAGCGCACAACAAGCAACAAATGCTTAATTCAATGCTTTCACATTTCTTTAAATTTCCAATGTGTTCACATTCTCACATGTTTACAATATATAGCCTCAATTTTTGCATCCCGGCATTTCCATTATCCCTTGAGGGTCTGTTACTATACTATCCCTTGTTGTGTATAGCTATGCCAGACTAGGTATGAGATTTTTATCATAATCAAGCTCTTTTTCGATACCAAAGTAATTTTCAAAACCTATCCTTTGTAGACATGTCAATCGGGCCATAGGAGACCCTAGAGGCATAGTTGTACACATCTATATAACAAGGTCATGCCAATTTGAAAAGTTCCATCTACTTCAATTGACATAAATTCATTCCCAATAAGAATTAAATTTAGGTCAAATCTACAAACTAAGTATCATATTATCCATTTGCCTATCACAACAAGCTTGTACTCTTTCCAAACACTAACCAATTTAGAGATTAGATAAAAGCTAACATATCTTTATAACAAACCAATGTTGGATACTAGGAAATCAACCTATATCTAGTGCTTCAACTAGTGATCTCTAGATATCACGTGTCTCAATTAACTCATTTCTATTGTACTCATACCCTAAAGAGCACAACAACTACATTCATTAATAATTTTTAACTCCTTATCTCACTAAATTAAATATTGAATTTTAAAACTTAGTTCCCACGATAGGAGTCTCCCTGAATCGTAATACTGCATACCGCTGTAATAATATTTATTTCCAACTCTTAAACTGATATATAAACATTTCTCTTGGAGTTATAAAATATAACCTCTCCACTAATTCTAACAATTAGTGTTTTGATAAGCATGTTTTAAATTAATCCTTATTCCATAAAACAATTATGAATTCATATTTAATACTCTCAAATTAAACAAACTTAAATCCTGAATTTACCGACAAGTTATTACATTAGCGGATGTGACTCTACAATTGTATCAATTTTATCAAATGCAAGAACTATAATATGGCATGGACTTAGTTGATATGAATCAAACTTCAATTTGAAATGGCACAATGTTACTTTCAATATTTTGAGGAATTATTAAGAGACTAAGAAGAATCATGAATTAACTTTGGTTCATCTAACTGATTTAATAAATAAAACCTCCACATTAATAAATATCATAACATTAAAGTGTCATACTAACTTAGTTATATTTCATAATTCAATTAAACTCCCCAAATATGAATAAATATTTAATTAATACATCAAACTAAGATACACCATTTCTGGACACATAATAAATTCTGCAAAGCACTAAAATTTCTCAATTCTCTTTTATTAACTTGAAAATTGCATTTCAAGCTAAAAACTAAAGTACTACCTTACTAAAGTGTTAAACTTAAATTCCCCCTTTGAGTTTTTCTATCTAATGATTATTGGTCACTTACGTGATCATAAACCAAGTCTCAATGTTGAGCGCTCCAATCCTCAATATAATAAATATTGTATCATACTTTACTAAGTCATTTATAACCAATTTTATAAAGACTGTCACAAATACTTCCAAAGTCTAGAATATAAATATCTTAACATATAAAGTGATAGAAAACCTCATATTCTCAAATTGGATATTGGACTATATGCTAAAGACTTTAGATCATAATTATCAATAAAGGATATCATCATTTTGAGCTAATTTAGCCACTCAATATTGTACTTTTACAATATTGAACCAAATGCAAATAACATCATCAATCCTTGAGATATAATTAACGAGGAACCCAAGGAACGCCATCAAATCTTAAGTCAAGAAAAGTCATATTTTTCGATATTCCAAAGTATTAAAGATACAAACTTTGTATGTTCTCTAAGTAACGACCGTGATGCAAAGTTAAAAACTAACTTTTTTGAATAACTGTATTCAACTTTAAGATAAAGTCAATAACGAAACCAACACCGGCTTTTTAAATCCCACTAGATATTGACTTCCCTAAAGAGGTACATGCACCAAAACCTCTTGTATACTCAATTATCCCTAGTGTTTGAGCAAAATGGAGATCTTCAACTCAAAGCTTTGTTAACCTCGGAATGAACCTTGTTTAAGAGATTAAATTAATCAATCCACACATTATAAACAACATTTTAAATTTTCAAGTTTAAAGAATTAATAATGAAATGCACAAGTGTGCGTCAAACGCCTTCACTATGCAAATCCTTCTTACTCAATAAACCGAAATGTAAATGTATGTTTTCAACACTTCTATTTCTAGTAAATCATACCATCAACCTCAAAATTGTACCAATAAGAATGTAAAATCACAAGCTATTATCTTAAGTCCCTCTCATGATCTCATATGAGATACAATTGTAGCCGAGTTAGCCAAGTTAACTAACTTGAATATAAAGTGCATGTTTACAATTAATTAAGGCTTTAAATTATACTTATCCAAATCAACTAGCTTGAACTTAGTAAATTATTCCAGTAATGTCATATGTCAATTCAAGCTTGATGTCACGAAGAACATGTTGCAAATTGCCAGTGAAAACTTAAAGAACACGGAGGTTTTTAAAGGAGATAGCCATTTCAAAACATGGCTGTAGATCAGATGGGTGCATTTCAAAGTGCAGTAGCGATCGTTAAAGATGTTACATGAATATATTAGCAACGGACCCAAGGCTGCTAGGGGATCTAAAAAAGGTTTCAAAAATTCATTTCGACCATAACCTCCAAGGCCAATATCAAAGCATGATATCCTTACATATTGCATGTCTTTCAATTGAAGAAGACACGACATGTATCTATAAACATAGATCAGGGGGTGATCAAATTGCAATATGTAAAGATATCATGCTTCCATTAATGATCAAAATGGTTAATGATCAAGGTTATCAAACTATACTAGCTGACTTCTCAATAGGACTTTCGAGAAAAGTGGACAGCGATTCTGAAATGTGGAATTTCCTATCCAATTCAAGGGCTTTGCAAAAATCCTTCTTCACTATAGTAGACAAGTTCTAGGATTTGTTACGATGATATCATACTTACCGCCGAACTTCCGAACATTGCTACGTATGTGTTATAAACGGCGTTACGAACAGCAAATTTTCATCCAAACGCAACGTTTGGTTTCAAAACCAACCGAACGTTGAAAACCCCTAAAGAAAGTGAAAGCATAATGAATGAACTTAACAGAAGATTAATTTAAATTCGGAATATAAAAGAGATGTGACTCGAACCCGAACGTGTTACGAACGCAACGTTACGAACGCGTTACTAACGGCAAATTTTCACCCGAATGCGTTAATTGGTAACTATGGATGATATGCACATTAGAAATGATGCGTTCAATGAGACTCTAGCATTTCAAGCTTGTACAAGAGGTCACGCTGCTAACTGCAAACAAGGCAGGATGGGGATACAGTGGCTATGTGAAGGTAAGCATGTGGAATATTTCTCTATGTCATGATTATCTTCGGCGCTGAGGACATCATTGATGTTTTTGAATCAATTAGTCCTGGATGCCAAGGACAAGGATGATTTCTATAGTGTTGTTTTTCATGCTTTCCTTAGGATTTAAAGCTCCTATTTTTGTGAGGGCTAATTCTTAATGTGCCGATGGAAACAAGCTTTCCCTAGACTTCAATCTTCAGGTCGAGAAATTCAAATATACTAAAGAAGCTATGATTTCAATGGCAAGGTGTGTGTTGTGTGTGTGTGTGTGTGAGTGAGAGAGAGAGAGACATGTTTTCTATATATACATGCATTAACATAAGTGTACACATTCGTATCTACAACATATATATATATAAATGGATCATATTGTGTGCATATACACGTGTATAAAGACAGATTCAAGCCATAAATTCATGTAACACATCATATTTATATGTATGTGTTTTGCTCACAGAGATATGTTTGAATAACAAAATGATATGTATTAGAAACACATATGTACACGTACATAAGGACATGCATACTTGGAAAGGGGGAGGGAAAAGAAGATTGCTTACGTATGTAACGGGTAAGGAGATTGAAATATAAAATATATAAAATATACAGCATGGACTTCAACTATACAAAAAGATTGCTTTAATTATTACATGCATGTTAATATAAACAATATATACATATGTATTTATATATTCTTTGTTATATTATGTATATATTTGTAATTTGTATATATTATGCATTGTTTTTTTCATATATAATTAAATAAAATTATATAATTTATTAACTTCTACTCATTAATATAACATCCAGCCGATTCATTTACACACTCTCTACACATGTACACACACATGTTCACATTGGCACACACTACATGCACATGTATGCATATTTAAATTTTAAAATATATTTTTATAATGTTTATGTATTTGAATATGAATATATATCACATTCATGTGTATATGCACGTTGTAACTAAAGTGGGCATGATATGTGAAAATGGAATATAAATAAATTACTAATTAATACTTAAGTTTTAATTATTAATTAATCATTTAATTAATATGTAATTAAGCCTTAAATATTAATTAATTAATTAATTAATCCTTCAATAACCTTACTTAGTTAGGAATATTCCTAAATATCTTAGAATATTCATATTATTTTAAAAATAGTTTACAATAATTTAAGAAATACTATCAAACATAATTACAAATGAAATCATTTCCTTATCAACATGTTAATTTATTTATAAATACTTTCTTCCTAACCATACAGAGAAATCTCCTCATTTTGTCTAAATCATCACTCTCCGGATTAATCAAATCATTTTGGTCAATATCTTGATGTTGTTGCCACCACCTAACACTCTCACGAATGCAATTGGGAGTTGCCATCCTTGTTAATACATAAGATGTAATAAGACCAGGTCTGCATAAAGACTCATCTAAAGAATGACGTTCCTTAAGAATAATATTATAAAGTGCCCGGTTGCTATCCTTCATTTTATAAAATTTCAAAATCACGAGAAAGAAAAGCTTTAGGAAATGTTTGATACGGTGGATACTGCTCATAAAATTTTTTGAGATTCTTCTTTCTGAGGCACGTATCCAAGTAATTCACTAGCTCATCCATAATATCAGTATCAGAATATGGATTGAAAGTGATTGGATGAATACAAGCAATGTTTTGGTTGAGCATAGCCTTTTGAGGAGAGTCATCTACTACTAAGATATGTGCATTCTTATTATCCTTAAGCGACTGATCTCCCCATGAAGCCCAATTAATCTTTCATTCTTGAAGAAGTATGGCTTGTTTTCCTTTCTTATATTGTGAAATTCAAGAGGTTTATAACATATTCATTGGTCAAAAAATCTAATCTTTACGAATCACCTCTTCTGCAACACTACAATGTTTCTTAAGCAATTCAACAGCGGTGTTAAGTTATGAATCTGCATGCATGACCAAATCCCCACAAGCGCACCCATCTCCTTAAGCTTTTAAAAAGAGATTATCCAACCCTGGACGAAAATAATATCATATCGAAATTTACCATGACAAGGAATGAAATCTCCTTGTTTGATTTCTTTTTTCCTATCCTCGGGCCTTGTCGATGAAGCAGAACACGATTGACATCCAACAACACAATATGGCCATGATAACATGGGATAGCGTTGCCTCTTGAATACTTTACAAATCACTTGTTTGCTCCCTTTCACATTTATCCGTTGACACTATCTCGTTGCCTATCCCTTCATCATTTAATTGTACATCATCCTTACAAGATTTAGATATTGCATGCGCTGAAGAAATTGATTTCGGAACTGAAGCCAATAGAAATGATGATGAAAAAACTGAAGTGGCCCCCATGGTAATGACGACTCCATACTAATGACTCAATCTCCTTGTTTAATTAAATCGTCATTCTGCAAAATAATACACTATGAATACAAATCATATAAAAATGCACACACACTTGTATAAACCCGAATATACAAAAATAATAACACATAGAGAAGTGGACGGAATTAACTGTCCAAAGCTCACCTTTGTGCTAGTGCAAAAGAAAGATAACATTTCATTTTAAAACCACCACAAATGTGAGCTCTGGACAGTTTTACATAGTTTCCTAGCTTTTACTCGAAATATTATGATAAGATGATAAAAGTAAATAAAATGAGATATGCAACTTATATATACTAATACACATATATATTCACATGGAAGGTGCAGCGGGATTAATCTCGCCACCCCTTCAATGCCTCCTGAAAGAGTGGGCGGGATTAATCTCGCCACCTTTCTGGAGGCCTTGAACGGGAGTGGAATTAATCTTGCCACCCTTCTCGGTCTCAGAGAGAACTGGGCAGGATTTATTTGGCACACCCCTTCAGTGACTCCAGAAAGGAGGCGGGATTAATCTCGCCCACCATGTAAGGGATGGTTAAATGAATTTCGCCACCCTTCCCAGTTCTCTCCATTGGTATGTTGTAAACCTTCTACGTCTCAGACAGAAACGTTTGGGATTGGTCCGACTCACCAATGAAGAAAAAGGGAAGGGTGGCAGGATTCATTCCTCCAATAGGCATTGAAGGCTCGGCGGGATTAATCCCGCCAGGGCCTTCACTTGGTCCCTATGCGGCGGGATTAATCCTGTTGGACACCAATTCCATGCGCGAAATCGGCGGGATTAATCCCGCCGCCTAGGCCCTTTAGGCAGGCCTTTGGCGGCGGCATTAATCCCGCTGGACGCCAATGCCCTGCGTGGAATCGGGCGGGATTAATACCGCTGCCTAGGCCCTTTAGGCAGGCCTTTGGAGAAGGGATTAATCCCGCCCGATTCCGCGCAGGGCAGCGGGATTAATCCCGCTGCTCAGCCCTTTACTCGGGCCCTAGGCGGTGAGATTAATCCCTCCACAGACATAAATGTTTGGGGTTGGTCCAACTCACCAAAGGAGTAAAAAAGGAAGGGTTGCCAGATTCATCCCTCCAACAGGCATTGAAGGCTTGGCGGGATTAATCCGCCGCCCAGGCCCTTCACTCGGTCCCTATGCGGCGGGATTAATCCCGCGGACGCCAATGCCCTACGCAAAATTGGGCAGGATTAATCCCGCCGCCTAGGCCCTTCAGGCAGGCCTTTGGCAGCGGGATAAATCCCGCCTGATTCCGCGCAGGGCATGCGTACGCGGCGGGATTAATCCCACCGCCCAGGCCCTTCACTCGGGCCTTAGTCAGTGAGATTAATCCCGCCGGATGCCAATGCCATGTGCGGAATCCAGCGGGATTAATCCCGCCGGATGCCAATGCCCTGTGCAGAATCCGGCGAGATTAATCCCGCTGCCTAGGCCCTTCAGGCAGGCCTTTGGCGGCGGGATAAATCCGCCCGATTTCGTGCAGGGCATGCATACGCAGTGGGATTAATCCCGCCGGTGAAGGGCCTTAGTCGGCGGGATTAATCCCGCCGGACGCCAATGCCCTGTGCTAAATCCGGCGGGATTAATCCCGCCGCCTAGGCCCTTCAGGCAGGCCAATGGCGGCGGAATAAATCCCGCCCAATTCCGCGCAGGGCATGCGTACGCAGCGGGATTAATCCCACCGCCCTGGCCCTTCACTCGGGCCTTAGTCGGCGGGATTAATCCCGCCGGACGCCAATGCCCTGTGTGGAATCCAACGGGATTAATCCTGCTGCCTAGGCCCTTCAGGCAGGCCAATGGTGGCGGATAAATCCCGCCCGATTCCGCGCAGGGCATGCGTAGGCAGAGGGATTAATCCTGCCGCCCAGGCCCTTCACTCGGGCCTGAAATGGCGGCGAGATTAATCCCGCCGCTACACACACACACACACACATATATATATGTATATGTGTGTGTAGGAGAGTGCGTGTGTGTGCCAAAGATAGTCAAATCAGATAAAATTATACAGATACACACACACACATATATATGTATATATATATATATATATATATATATATATATATATATATATACGCGTGTGTGTGCGAGAGATAGATAAATAAATAAAATTATACAGATACTGGTACATATAATATATGTATGTATACATAGGTATATATATATATATATATGTGTGTATATGTATATCGTGTGTATGCGTGTGTGAAACAAATAAAATCATACAGATAAACAAACACACACACACACATATATATATACAGGAGTGTGCGGTGTGTGCGAGAGATACAATTAACAAATCAATAAAATTATACAGATCACACACACACACATATATATAGATAAATAAATAGAATATATAATATATATATTATATATCTGTGTGTGTGTGTATATGTAACGAGTGTGCGTGTGTGTGCGAGAGATATAGATCTAAATTATATTATTAAGATACACACACATATAAATATATATGTGAATAAAAATAAATAAATAAACTGAGAGGAGTGTGCATGTGAGAGAGAGAGAGAGATCTCACCTGTGTGAGAGAGAAGGAGATTTCGTCGCCGCCGCCTTACAAACCCTAGAATATACTTAAACCCTAAAAGGAATAGAATATATATTAACACTAATCGAATATTTCTTTTAAGAATATACTTAAACCCTAAAAAGAATAAATTATAGATTCGCCCTAAACGAATATTCTTTCATTATATTATCAGCGTGCGCGTGTGCGTGGGTGTATCACATAACCCCAAGAATAAATATCATGCAAGGGTTTAACACGTGTGTGTCCATGAGAGTGTTAAAGTTTCACGTGCAGCGATACATATATACACACATAGTATTATACACATAGACATACATACATATTAGTATATATTAATATTAGAGAGACAGAGTACATGATCATGTATGGTGTGTATGTATGAGAGAAGAGTGACAATACATATTATGGATCATGCATGGTGTGTATGTTTGAGAGAAGAGAGACAGTACATATTTACATGGATCATGCATGGTGTGTATGTATGAGAGAAGAGTGAGAGTGTTAACAAATTAAATTCATACACATTGGATATATTAGTACACACATATACATACACACGTGTATACACACAGACATACATACATATTACATGTGTAAATTCAATGTAGGGTTTAGGGTTTAGGGTTAGGATGGATCATGCATGGTGTTTATGTATGAGAGGAGTGAGTGTTATACACAGATATACATTATACATATTACATAATATTGTAACATCAGTACATATTATGGATCATGCATGGTGTGTATGTATGAGAGAAGAGACAGGCTACATATTATGGATCATGATCATGCATGGTGTGTATGTATGAGAGAAGGGATTATGCATGGTGACACTATGTATGTATGAGAGAAGAGATAAAGTGTTAACAAATGAAAATCGTACACATTGCATATATTATATTAGTACACATATATACATACACACGTGTATACACACAGACATACATATATATTACATGTGTAAATTCAATGTGTTACATACACACACACTGAGTACATATAGATCATACATGCGTTAAACATGATGTTTTTTTAATAAAGAAGCAACATATAATTTCTCAAGTTTGGTTTAGGGCAATGTGCATGTGTGCATATGTGTCTCTGTAAGTGCTTCTAATGTGTGTGCACATGTATATATAAATTTATGATGGTGTTTATATATAATATGTGCAAAACAAACATTGAATAATTAAGAAAATAATATTAATATACACACTATGAACATATTTTAAATTATACATAATAATATATGATTTTATCTAATATATAGCCATATATAGTTTTAATAATATATATTAATTTAATATTGATAATAAGGTTTAACATTAGAATATTCTTGAAATAATAACAAATTAATTGAGAAAATCCCATTAATATATACAAATGTAGAATAATTACTGAGATAATTAAGAATAAGACTAATTTAATTATGATAATCATGTTTAATATTGGAATATTCTTTGAATATTAAGAAAATAACAAAGAATATCCCATTAATAGTAGGAAATGTAAATAATTACTCGAGTAATTAAGAAAATAATAATAATAAACAGACTATGAATATATTTAAATGATACATAATAATATATCAATTTATTTATTGTATTAGTGTATATATATATATAATATAAACTTAATATTATATACTTGAATATTAAGAATGTAGAATAATTACAAAAATTTCGTAATATTAAACAGCTTGAAGCACTTGAAATGACATTAAATGCAATTTTAAAACACTCATTGGAATTGGAGAGTATATATGTCAGATTGTCGGTTATTTATTTCAACTCATCTTGAATTTTCTTTTCTGTTATTTCAAAAATTTCGAATTTTTGACATAAGTATTATCGGTCTGACATGTAAATTTGAAAATGCATTTAATTTCCCACTCAAATTCAGATCTAGTTATTTCTCCGGCAAGGGTTTCTTCATTTCTTTATTTTTCACTCTTCAGATTTTCTTTTTTCTTCTTAGTGATCAGCTCAGGAGCGACATTAAATTGGGTGCGCTATTGTTTATAGGAAAGTACGGCGCCTTCAGTGCTGTTTACAAGTAAGTATTATAAACAAATTTAGATATATTTATAAAGATTCACTCTCTTACATTTATCCCGTTTAAAATACCTTTAACTTAATATTCTCTGTTAGCCGGGGTGGCGCGATTAATCCGGCCATTTTTTTTTGCCTCTTTGAAGAGGTGGCGGGATTAATCCCGCCACCATCTCTTTCATAGCTATGGCAGAATTAGTTCAGGCAATGCTTCTCCCCTCTTAAAAAGAGTGGCGAGATTAATCCCGCCGATAACTCTCTTAACTGATAATGATTTACTTGAATTTATTAGAAAGAGTTGTCGGCGGGATTAATTTCGCCAACCATTTTAGGAGGCAGAGAAGGGGTGGCGGGATTAATCTCGCCACTACTTCCTTGTTTTAAATATTTGTGGGCAGAATTCCATCCCGAATCTCTTTGAAATCATAGTTTCGGAGAGAGTTGTGGGCGGGATTAATCCCGCCGCTTATTCCCCGTCGTCAGAGTTGTGGGCGGGATTAATCCCGCCGCCTATTCTCCGTCGTCAGTGTTGTGGGCGGGATTAATCCCGCCCCCTCTTCCTCGTCGGAGGAATTTGCGGTGGGATTAATCCCGCCGACTCTCACAGACGAGGAAGATCCGGCGACGGGATTAATCCCGCCGGTACTTCCTCGTCGGAGGGAGCCCGTGGCAGGATTAATCTCGCCGCTACTTCCTCGTCGGAGGGAGCCCGCGGCGGGATTAATCCCGCGGTACCTTCCTCGTCGGAGGGGCCCGCGGCGGGATTAATCCCGCCGCTTCTCTCCGACGAGGAAGTATCGGTGGCGGGATTAATCCCACCGCCTCTCTCCGACAGGGTAGAGTCGGCGGCGGGATTAATCCCGCCGACTCTCTCCGATGGGGTAGAGTCAACGGCGGGATTAATCCTGCCGACTCTTTCCGATGGGGTAGAGTCAACGGCGGGATTAATCCCGCCGACTCACTTTGAAGGGGTAGAGTCTGCGGCGGGATTAATCCCGCCCATCAGTTATATTAATAAAGCATGAGATATTATTTTTATATATAATTATGTATTATTGCACATGCATATTATTAAGCAACCGCAGTTATGATTTCTTAGAATATTGCATAAACAGATATCATAAATAACACAATTATTTATGTGCAGGACAATATGTATAATACTGGAGATAAAGTATGTCTTCTTCGAAACAATGAGATAGTTGGCACTGGAACTGTGGAAGTTCGAGATGATAATGCATCATGTCACAATATTGCCTAAGGATCTTGTGTGTACGTATGGGTGAACACCATTTTCAAGTATGTTGAGGTTCCTGGAATGGAATTTGAGGAGGGTTCTCCTGTATTGTGGAATTTGGATGAAGTCAAGGCTGACACAGAATATACAGAGTCACAAACAAACAGTAGCACGAGTTTTCCAGAGGATGGCTTGCCTGCTGTGATGGATGAAGTGATTCTCTTTCTTCATGAGATTGAGGTTGGGAGAGGCATCATCACAACTATAAATCCAATGGAAGCAGTGTCAGAAGAGAAACTAGGGTCCGACTTTGTGGGTGTAGTTGTGACAGAGGTTTCACCTAATGGCACTTTGCATCTTGGATCCTTCGTGAGGTGGCGAACATCTGAATTAAGACGGGAAGATGGTTCAACATATTCTGGGTTGAATTTCAATAATAACAACCCGGAAGAACAACTCATATTTGAAGAGGTTCCTTGCATTGGTCCTATTGTAAGAAAAAGGCGATTCATGGGTTGCCAAAGGTGTGTTTGAGACAATCACGCTCAGTTTTCTTATGGTTGGTCACACTCATGAAATATTGATGCGTTCTTCAGCAGGTCTCCAACTCTACAAAAAGGACAAGTGCAACTTTTTACCGCATATGATGAATCTTTTTGAAAATTGCATCTCCAAAAAAAGTTGTGCTTTGCTTGTGACTGAAGTGCCAAACTTCAAAAAATTTCTCAAGGAGTATATAAAGAGGGGAGTGATTCTTTAGTTGATCACCTTGTGCCACTACAATTCTTTTTCTCCATACGAGATGGTATACCTATTATGCAGTACAAGTTACGGCCATCAGAGCAGGAGTGGTTACCGAAAGAGGGGTTAATGCTCTTCAAAAGTGGAGAGAATGGAAAGCCACTTCTCCCAGAAGGACAACCAGACCCTATTCCATTGAGTGCCCAGCTCAAGGAACAAGAGGTTATTATTGATGGCATCAAAAAATATGTGGCATGGGTTCAAAAATCAATGCCAAAGAATTCTGATAAGGCAACTGGTTACTCAGAACTATATAAGCATGTGGTCGACTATTGGGAGACTGTTGTTCGAGAGTTGGAAGGGCCTACTGTCACGTATAGAATTGCAACACCCTTTTTGGCCTAAAACAAGGTGGTGAGAGGAGATTGAAATGACATCACTGAGCACAGACGACATAAAAGCCAGTAGTGATGTGGAAGTGCAAACCCCACACTTTGTTGGACAAAGGAACCAAAAACCTAAAGCATACTTTGATTGTTGCCAGGATCTTCAAAAACTAATGATGGTTCTCATTACTCCAGATGCGTCATATAATCAGCCTATTTGGATGGGTCAAATTATCGACACACCTGAAGTAATCACAAAAAATAGTATTGTTAAGGTTGCATGGTTCAAATCACAAAAAAGCGACACGAGAAGGAGAGCGAAAGATATAATGGATGCCTAGAGAAAACATGGTCTCCCAATCAAAAAGACCCAGCATGTTTTATAAATGTTAAATCTATTCGATATGGGATGTCCAAGAAGCGTTGATAAAGTCACGATTAACAAAACTGCAAGGGAATGTATGTTTTCTGAAGCTTAAAGCAATTACAAAATTATAAAATATCATATATTTAATATTCATAATTATTAACTCTTTAATAATAGTACCAAATTGTTTACTTAACTATATAAATTTAAAAAATGATATGGAAGATTGACTATATTATTATAGGATTTATATATATATTATTACTACTACAAATTTTTAATTAATAATGTTATATTAAATATAATATTTTAATAACAACATCAATATTTATATAATGTATCTCTTATGCTCTTCCTTAATTGTTATATTAGGCAATATATTATATAATTTATACCTTCTACTTTTTAATGTTATTAATTTTTGTTCAATGAATGCTATAATTTATTAAAGGGTAGAATACAAAATAGAATATTCTAAAGAATATTCTGTTTTCAAACATATTTCTAAAGAATATTCCTTTAATATTAGAAAATGCTAATTAAATAGTTAAAATTGTTAATTATTAGGAAATGGGACTATAGCCATGCCCATTTTAGTTACAACTTGCATGTATATTTTATGAGTATCTTATTCCATCTCTATATATATACAACTTTAGTGTACACTGAAAACATTTTTTACTTACAAGTGCCCCTATAAAAATTACTAATGTAAGATTATACATATATATGTGTTTTGGATATATGTATAAATAAGTTTATAAAAAATCTTTAGTTAATATTAATATTATTATAAAAAAAAATTCTTTGATTCTTTTTACCACTAGCGAATGAGAAGCATATTTTATAATCCATTACCATGTGTGTTCAAAATAAAATTAACATGTTGTTCAGCAGGTTTTATTAGTTTCCTGGAAAGATCTTGTTAAATTAGAATATCTATGGTATTGCTAGGATATTACATCAGTGGTGGGGATTTATATATGTTAATGACATGTTAATAATTTTAAATATGTGTAGATCATAAAAATATTCATGACATATATTAGGATATATAAGCATATTCTATAAGTAGATTTGCTAATGATATGGTTAGCAGTTTTAAATGTGTTTTAGATAAAAGAATATTTTAATATATATATTAATATATTAAATTCACAGTGTAATTAATGATAATATTAAACATGTTTAAATTATTATTTAAAAGTTTAAAGGAGGACGTTAAACAAAGTATTCTTAATATAGATTAATATATTTTATAAATCAATGGTGGAGACTGCATATTTTAATGAAATATCTAATAATTTATAAACTTATTAAAATATGGATAAAATACGAATATATTTTATGAATCAATGGTGGAAATTGCATATTACTAATGACATGTTTAAAAATGTTTCATTGTTATTATTGAATTAGAACGAATGCTACATGTGAAACGTGGAGATTTCAATGAGTGTTGCCATTTTGGAGGCTTGGGGCCCAGGAGGCCTGGGCTCGAATATTTAGAATATTCTAGAATATTAGAATATTCTAGAATATTTTAGAATATTCTTTCTAGTCGGCAGTATTGTCTCAGTCGGCAAAAAAAATTCTAGTAAAACTGTTGTATTTCTACTTATCTTTTTTATATTAGCTTAATTTATTACTCAATAACACATTAGCTAAAGTTTCTTCTCATCTTAAGTAAAGCTGCAGTTCTCGAACCACCAGTTAGGCTTGGACGTGGAGGTGTTTGAGTAGGTATTCCTCTGGTATAATGTTCTCTGCGAGCTTGTTTGTTGCCAACCTAGAGAGTTCGAAACTCTTTCTCGTTCCTATAATATTCCTTCGAGCTCGACGGCAGCTAACAACGATGACCGGTTTGGAACCAATATCCCAGACTAGGTCGCCAGGTCTACTGAGACGCTCGATCAAAAGCTATGAGTCGAACACTCTTCGGTTGAATCATCATCCTGCACAAACTTCCATTAGGATAAACAAAGTAAAGTACTTCCTTACCAAGCCTCCTGATAACGGTCGCGTGTCGACGAGGATCGTGTTCGTCAACGCCAGAGGGTTTGGCCTCTTCGACTTCTTCTCAGAGCTTTGCAGCACCAAGAGAACTAACAAGTTATCCTGCCACATAGACCAAGTTAAACTTGAACTTGAATAGCTAGCTTACCTTAATTTTGTCACGGTATCCCCAGCCTCGTGCACGGTAGACGCTGTAAGTCCCTGCAACCTCCAAGTTGATTACCAGCCGCCTGAATCACCGCCGAAACAGAAGGAGAACTCGCGAAGACGACCATGAAACCACTCGCTGCCAAGTGCATTCCACTGAACTGCAAGGCCTCCTCAAACTTCACCGGATCTAGCTGCACAATGTCCTTGTTGATGCTAGCACCTCCATATACAAGCTCATTGGGCAAGTCGAGGATGATGAGGTTGAAGCCGTATTCACCTACCACTTCCTGGAACACCGTTTGTGACTCACCGTATGTAGTCTGTCAACCTGTTGTCGAGCTTGGTGTACACCTCTGTCTGGAAGCACCCGGCTCGAAGAAAACCTGCTCATCTCCTCCATATCGCACACAGCCAGGTCGTAAGGATCCACGGGATGCAGCCAGGTCGGGATGAAGGTCATCAGGTCGTCCTTGATGTCCAAACTAGCTACAAGTGGCTGCACCTCATTGATTGTAAAGTCGAATGCCGGCGGAGGTGCTGTAGAAGAGCTTGGTCCCGCTCCCGATCCCTTTGCAGGTGTAGTTGTCTTCCGCACCGTCTTCTTCATCTTGCTCTTCTTGATAGCCTCTACTTCGGCCGACTCCCAAACAATCGCTGGTAGATCATTGCCATGCACGTCGAATAGTGAGCTCTCCCAAGCTGGTGGCTGTTGCGACGGACAGTCGAGCCAAATGGAACATGCTCCCGTTCGAATGGTGTTAGAGCTCCTCTGCTCTTCGACCACATGTGAGGCTCGCTTGTATGATCTGTCCACAGCTTCATCATCTGACGGTGCCATTTTCTTCGCCAGTATGAACCTGTAACACAAAGTCAGACAGTAGCAATGCTGGAATGAAAGCTTACCTCCATATCATCGACGCGCAGACTCCTCACGCTCCAGAAAACTCATTCGGCTCCATCGAATAAGTGAACCGTATGCAGTCATGGAAGGGCTGAAAGACCAGGCACTTGCTCCGAGTTTCATCTCGTCAAACCAGCTCATGAAGTCGACATCCGTTCCAACTTCTTCACCATCCTCTCGCAACCCCTTAAGGATCTGAATGGCTTCCTCGCGCACAGCCTTCCAATATAAGTCCAAGGTGAACCACTTGATCCACTCTTTGTCCTGCATGCCTGGTAGCCCAAGTGTCTGTTGTTCTGCCTTGGATTCGAGACGGGTGAGCTTGTTCAAGTATCGGAGTCGCAGCATGTTTGGAATCTTCGCCTTTGACATCGCATACAGCTTCTCAATGCCCATCTGCGACACTGCTTATGAGAGATGTTCGTCACCTTCTGGAACCACTCCTCCCCCAAGTCTGGGTCTATGATGGAGAAACTTGTGCATACGCTTGTCATGCTTCTTGTACACTAGCTGCTTCAGGTTCAGCTCAACTGTGGATTGCCTTAGCACTGGTGACTGCTCTGTCGAGATCATCGTCGATCTCGTTTGCACATAGAATAAGTTAAAAACTTCTTTCCTATAAATCAAATCGGAGGTTACCTTGAAAAGGATCTTTGCGCAGATCAGGTTCGGAAGAGGATGCCAAGCCGTCTTTCCTGTTGAACTCTCCTTCCACTTCCGCACCTCAAGACGATCAACCTCCGTGAGTGACTCGAGGATTTTCTGAGTTCCTTCTACTAGTGCAGACCGCCTTTACAGCGAGGAGAATATGTGGTAGCGTTGTTTCCACAGATGTTGCTGAAGATCTGTTCAACGAACTGTAAGTCTAAACTCTTAACAAAAAGAAAGAAAATACTCACATGTTAATCGATTGGAACATCGAAACCAGTTGAAGAATGTCGAGGTTCTCCGTGGAGATGAAACTCGATCGAACGCGAATAGCCCATCGCTGGTTGTCCTCTGCATCCTCGGTACAGCTTCTGCAAAGCCTGTAGCCTATGGTTCCCGTCCCAGCAGCTAACTTCCTGTTTGAGAGCCTTGAAGCCCACTGTTTGTACTCCGGCTGAGTAAGAGCTTGCTCGAAAGACCGGTGCTGCTCGTACTGAATCGTGTCCTTCGACAGCTCCGATAGCTCCTCAGCAGTGAGTCGATCTCCGATGGACAGAATGAACAAGGCCGTGTTGCGTAGATAACCAGCCTTCTTCAACGATGACACCAGCCTGTCCAAGTCCCCTGGGTTCACTCGTCGAACCACCTCGTTGAATGTATTCTACAGATGGGCACATCAGGAGGATCACCAAGTCCCTTGATAGTAATTTTGTCGAGCAGGTTTGCTGAGCTCTCCAAATGCAGGCTAGCCGGTATGCTGTATAACTCCTTCGGCTCCTTATCGCTCTTCGCCTTCTTGCCTTTTGATCAGCTTTCCCGCGGCCTCTCTTTTTGCTGACTGCCTCCTCCAAGTCGTCCTCGCTAGCTTCAACTGCCTCTGTCATCTGCACTTGCTCGTTCAGGACTGCAACCTCAGCGGATGAAGGAGGCAACTGCGACGAGCTCTCCGGGAAATCTGTGATGGTTGATGGAGGCTGCTCTGCTCAACTGGTACTACTCCAGACTGAGTCACTGGAGGATCCTCCTTTGCTACATTAGATGGTTCTCCTCTCTTGCCTCGCTTCTGCTTCGATATCCTCTTCTCTTCCCGTGGCTCTTCATCAGGCGCAGTCTCTAGTAGACGTTTTGAAGCTCTCACCATTTTGTAAACTCTGGAAAGCAAACACACAAGTCAATTGATTAGGAGACAAAATAAAAAAAAAACAAAGATGACTAACCTTGTGGCTGCCGACTCAAGCTAGATGGTGCCGACCCTCTCAGTCGGCAAGAGATGTAGAAGAACATATCGCCGACTGAGACAGTTGGTGCCGACTCTCAGACGACAAGAGATATGTGCCGACCCTCTCAGACGGCACTGAAGAGATAATGGTGCCGACTGAGCTAGGATGGTGCCGTCCCTCTCAGACGGCACAAATGGGAAGACCCATTAACTCTAAAAAAAATACTTGAGCCAAAGCAAAAAATAAACAATTCAAAATACCTTGTGGTGCCGACTGAAAAGGATGTGCCGTCCTCTCAGTCGGCACAAATGGAAGACCCTTAACTCTGAAAATATATATTTGAGCCGCAAATCATAAAATAAAGAAATTGCACATACCTTGTGGCCGCCGACTGAGCAGGATGTTGCCGACAATCTAAATCGACACAGAAATCTCGATTGATTTACTTGGGCGCTGCACGAATCGACTCGAAATGGATGGCGCCGCTCCTCTCAAGCCCCTTGGAGGAGATTTCAGAACTCAGATCTGAGATTGAAAAAACCCTAGCCGCAGTGGAAACAGTAAACCTTATCTACCAAAAAACCCTAGCCGCAATGAAAACAGTGAACCCTACGGAATAAATGTGACATTAATATTTAGGGTTAATATTAAAATATGTGAATAATTGGTAAAGGTGAAGATATTTCAAATCATAAAAGTATTAATTAAATTAAATCAGTGATATGAGAGGACAGCATTAAAAACACTGTGAGCTAGGCAGCATAGAATTAATTATATACAAAAGTGTATTCACGTTTATTATCAACGATTATAATTTTTTTTGGCGAACGAGAGTGTGTTTCATCTTTTGCTTTGCTTTCCTAAACCACCAAGCTTTCTCCTTGCGTTGTCATGGCCAGAGTTACCTATGAAGGCATTGACAAAGATTTCCCAGTCGATGAAGATGGAAATGCTTTTGTGTTTGAACATGATCTTCACTTTGCTTTCAACATTCCTTGTTGGTTCAGTATACATGTGGTTCAATTATGTCAGTTTCTGCGAGTTCTGGAGAAGATGTGGAGTTGTTACCAGAAGGCAATGCATCAAACCAGTTTGTCTTTTACACATTGTGCCCGGCAAAGGGCCCGTTGTTCAGGTTGCAGACGAAGGAGCAGGAATCCATGCTGGTGTGTCTTCTAATAGCAACAAATGTAGAATAGGGAAGGATCTCATTGATTCGTCTGAAGTTAAACAGTCTCTGAACTACCGCAGATATACAATGAAATGTCATTTACGAACTTCTTCCAAAGAAAGAAAGCACAGAGAAGTACTTGGGATGAATCGCAAGGATGGCTACTACCATTGGACACACCCGAGCACAACACACTGGCATGTTCCAGCGCAGCAGTCAAAGTTCATGTGTCACATCTCAAATGCATCAATCCTACCTGCCCCTACTTGGCTTTTGAGAAGAAAGCAAATGAATGTCACTTCAAGGGTGCTGTGGAGAAGGCAAAGACAACTGAGACAGGCAAAGTAATAGGCATGAAATGTAAGCATTGTGGAGGGAGCCATTGCTAGTGCACACTTGTCCGGCTTATGTGTACTACATTCTGTCAGACGACATTTCTTTTACAAGGTTGTTCATTCACAAGGTGTTCATCAGCATCCAGTCAGCCCCTCAGTGTCAACTTCAAACGTTCAGCATGCCAGATCTAGTGTCAGCAACGTGGTAAAGAGCAGTCCATGAACCAATCAACGAGTGATTGAGTTTCAAGCTCGCGTGAGCTCATCTTTGAAGAACTTTTTAAGGAAGAAGGAGAAGTCTCGTACACTGGTTTACTCTCAAAACTTGAACCTCTAACAAACCATCGAGGTATTTTTCTTTAGATCTCTACACACTAACGTGACCTTTTCTTTAGGACTCAGGACTGGATTACACAATCAAGACAGAAGGAGACACTTTAGAGAGGGTTACGAGGGTCTTTGGAGTTGAAGACAAAGTTGCCAATACCTTTCATTCACGTCATACATGTTCCAGGGATGGAATTGCATGGTGCTGAGGAGCAACATCTTCAAAATGACAGTTGAGGGACCGGGTTCAGGAGTTGACTACATCAGAAGGTGTCAAAGTGGAGGAGACCTTCATGATCAATAGGTTGTTCTGGACCACATGCACTGTATACCAAACTGGGCGACAATTGGAATACACTTTATGACCCATTGTAAGTTGTAGAACTCTTCATAACACTTTCTAATCTTTGTTATCTAATGCTCTTTTAGTGTCAGATCCATGGTCACTATAGCTTACGTAGATATGTGCCGCGAAGATAATGTTGCAGTGCTGAAGTTCTTGAACACAATGCTAGAGGTTTGTAAGAACAGGGTTTGGAGAATGTCAACTTTGTTGGTTTCATGTTGGATGAGGCTAGAGCGATATGGATAGCCTTGCACTAAGTATTCAACAATGGAGAAAAGATGAAAGGGAGGGAAAGAAGCTGTCTGTTTCACTTTATGCAATCCATGCGTCAGGTGACAAAGAAATGGATCGCAGAAGAACATTGTGAAGAACACATGAAGCTTGCTCGTGCCTGGCCTATAGCACTGAATGAACAATCTAAGAAAGATGCACGTAACTAAAGTGGGCATGATACGTGAAAATGGGAAATAAAATAAATTACTAATTAATACTTAAGTTTTAATTATTAATTAATTATTTAATTAATATGTAATTAAGCCTTAAATATTAATTAATTAATTAATTAATCCTTCAATAACCTTACTTAGTAAGGAATATTCCTAAAATATCTTAGAATTCATATTATTCTAAAATAGTTTACAATAATGAAGAAATACTATCAAACATAATTACAAAAATCATATTTCTTGTCAACATGTTAATTTATTTATAAATACTTTCTTCCTAACCATACAGAGAAATCTCCTCATTTTGTCTAAATCATCACTCTCTGGATTAATAAATCATTTTGGTCAATATCTTGATGTTGTTGTCACCACCTAACACTCTCACGAATGCAATTGGGAGTTGCCATCCTTGTTAATACAAAAGATGTAATAAGACCAGGTCTGCATAAAGGCTCATCTAAAAAGACGTTCCTTAAGAATAATATTATAAAGCGCCCGTTTGCTATCCTTCATTTATAAAATTAAAATCACGAGAAAAAAAAGCTTCAGGAAATGTATGATATGGTGGATACTGCTCACAAAATTTTCGAGATTCTTCTTTCTGAGGCACGTATCCAAGTAGTTTACTAGCTCATCATGATATCGGTATCAGAATATGGATCGAAAGTGATTGGATGAATACAAGCAATATTTTGGTTGAGCATAGCCTTCTGAGGAGAGTCATCTACTATTAAGATATGTGCATTCTTCATTATCCTTAAGCGACTGATCTCCCATGAGTCCCAATTATTCTTTCATTCTTAAAGAAGTATGGCTGTCAAGCCACGATCCAGGAACCAGGAAACGAGTAGATTCCGGGAACAGGAAGGCTTGACTCAGGAACAGGACCGAGAGCAGGACAGGAACTAGGAACAGGAATAGGAACAGGAGGATCCAGGAACAGGACGGATCCAGGAGCAGGACAGGATCAGGATAGGATCCAGAACAAGATAGGAACTAGACAGGATCCAAGAGCAAGACAGGAGCAGGAGGCAAAGAGTAAAGCAAGAACAAGAACAAGAGCAAGGAACAAGAATAATCGTAGAATGACTGGTTGATAGTAACTGATTGTACAACAATTAGGTCGGAGCTTTTATGCTCACAACTCCAAGCTAATCTAGTCATGAGTCTAATCTAGTCATGAGCTAAGAATAGTGTCCCTTATCCTCTAGGCATATCCTGTAGCATATCCTACAGGCATATCCTATAGGAATATCCTATAGGTATATCCTGTAGGAATATCCTGCAGGCATATCCTGTAACCCGTATCCTTGTATCCGAAATCCTGCATCCTGTATAACCTATCTGTATCCGAAATCCTGCATCCTGTATCCTGTATCCGGTTGTGACAGCACCTCCTCCCTAAGGACGAGTTCCACGAGTCGTAGGACCTGGTTTAGCAGGATAATGCGATGGAAAGGCAGCAACTTTGGAAAAGCATGGAGTAAGTTGGATGCAGGTTCCCAAGTGCGATCGTAGGCAATAACCTTTCCAATCCACCAAGTATTGAAGTTGGCGACGATGAAGACGAGAATCAAGGATGGCTGCAACTTCGTACTCAGGTTCACCAGCAATGACACAGGAGGGGGAGGAGAAGAAGCACGACCAGGAAGAAAGAAGGATGATACGACTCCAACAAGGAGGTGTGAAACACAGGATGAAGTTTCACCGTGGATGGTAACTCGAGTCGGAAAGCTACAGGATTTACCTCCGCCACGATCCTGTAAGGGCCCAATCGTTGAAAATCCAACTTAGAAGAAGGCCTGTTGGTGCGAATGTGTCGACGAAGAAGCCACGAACAGATCACCAACCTTGTATGCAGGTGCCGGCTATGGGCATCAGCATGATGCTTGTACCGTTCCTGTGCCTGCTAAAGATGAACCCGGAGATCATCCTGTACCTGACGAAGATGCTGGAGACGATCCTGTACTGCAGGAGCGGAAGAAGGAGAAGCAGGAGAAGCAAGTCAAAACGTGGATGGTGGCCTGTAAGAGCAAAGAAAGGTGTCTGGCCTGTAGATGCGTGAATGGAGTTGTTGTAGGCAAACTCCGCCATAGGAGAAGGTCCAACCAATTATCCTGTTGGTAACTGATGAAGCAGCGAAGATATTGCTCCAAGGTCTGGATTGTGCGTTACTGTCCATCAGTTTGCGGGTGATATTCCTGAAGAAAGATCCGCTTTAACCTGTAGACTCCGAAGAAGCTCTCGCCAAAACTTGGACATGAATTGTGGACCTCGATCGGAAACAATGCTCTCAGGAAGACCATGATGTCGGAACACCTCACGGATCACCAACTCGGCAGTTGTCTGACCTGTAGCTGTCTTGTTGCAGGGTAGGAAATGAGCCTGCTTGGTGAAACGGTCAACCATCACAAGAACTGTCGAATCCACGAGAAGGAGGAAGATCTGTGAGGAAATCCATAGAAATGGATCTCCAAGGAGCAGAAGGAACAGGAAGAGGACGAGAAGACCAGAAGGTGCATGATGAGGCATCTTCGACCTGTTGCAGGTGTCACAACTCCGTACAAACCTTTCCACAAAACCTCGCAACCCAGGCCACCAATAGTTGCGAGTCACCAACTCAACTGTCTTGGCCACACCGAAATGTCCTGTAGCCGGGGTATCATGACAATCCTGTACCACACGAGTCCTGTAAACACCAACAGGAACGTACAGGAGACCTTCCCGGTACAGGAGTCCATCCTGTATGGTGAACAGGTTGTAGTCTGGACGGGAACTGGAGAAGAGGAACTTGCAACGTCAGGATGAATGTGTGAGAACACATTCTTTGCCAAGTCGTCTGTATCCAACTGCGAACGGACGTCCTGTAGGAGTGTTGAATCTGCTGGAGCCTGATGAACTGCAGTGCCGCAAGCCGGAATCGATCAGGACCCAACAACACTTGCCTTTGACAGTCAAATGCAGGATCGCCGGCTT